>JAPYZP010001646.1:0-17782 GCA_030522985.1 Torymus sinensis | reverse complement strand
TCATAACTTTGGAAGGAATTGATATTTTTTAATCTGTAAAAAAGCAAATGAAAGCTCGTTTTCTCTAGTTTTGCTTTCTCTACTTGAAATTATATTTAAAACTTTCTAAAGTTAATTAGCTGCCGTTTTAAGAAAAGGTTTTTTTTAAGACTTCCTTCAAAATAAAGCTAAAAATGACCAGAACTTTAGTATTTTCGAGCGTTAGGATCTAATATTGCAGCTTTCTTCATATTTTGGCATCTAAAAACATATCCTAGAGTTTGAGCAAAATCCGTGATCCGGATTTGAGATACTCTCCTTGTAAGTTTTTTTTCGATCATTTTATTCTTTCTCAGAACCATGCTTGAAATATAAATATATATTGCTCATCTTTAAGTTGGACTGCTAATCTATATGTTACATGTGATTGATCGCGTAATTTAAATTTATAAATCCGATGCATATTGCTTCTGTAGGACATATATATCTCGTCGATACATATTAACATATTGTTCTATTTAATCATAACTTAATTAGTGTACGCGTGGTACCATCAGATTCAGAAGCAGTATTTCATACTGAAATATCTGCATGATCGTCAATTTTATTTTCTGAATTACTCAAACAAATTATGGATATATCCGGACCTTTATAAAAGTATTTGAATAAATATTTTATTGACTTAATTGTATTGCAAACTTCAATATTGATATGGCAGCGATGTTTAAGTAATAAATACGGGTTATATATTTTTTGTGATTAAAATATAATTTTTTTACCACAATTTCTTCTTTCGTACACTGGATAACTTCCAATGTTGAAAAAAATTATTTCATTATTATATTGCTTTGGAGATTTTTTTGTACATTTATTTTTTTCTTCATTTATACAGGACGAAATTAAATTTTGATATCCACAAGGACCATAAATCATATGTTGTTTAACTAATTGTACAATTCTGGATACAACTTTTCATCTAGAATTTCAGCAGTAATTGCACTATCAATTAACTCACAGGAGAGTGCAGACCCTCCGGGAAACGGATTTCAGCGGGCATCTGAGAGTCGATTTCTGATAACTAAAAATGAAGCTCAGTGTTTCTAATTCCATCTCCCTTTTTTGAGATATGGGCAATCTAATCTCAAATATCCTCTATTTCGTTAAAAAGTGATGTCTCTTCTATTGACTCTTACATTGCAAATATTTATGATACGAAAACAAACAAAAAGATTATAATAGTAGACGGTAAAAGCGAAAATTTAAGCTCTGATTCGTTGAAAAATATTTATTTTTTAGGAAACTATAAGCATTCAAAGATAGGATAAGAAAGTGGTTATAAAAATATCATCCATTAAAGCACTTAAAATTAAGACAAATTTTTAACGATTTTCTTAGGCCCCGGACACTTAAAAAAGAACAGCACAAGAAATAGCATTGGTTGTATATTTATATAAGTATATATATGAGGAACTGCGCGTCGTTCCTCGCTCTTCTTGAAAGATATATATATATATATATATACACATACACACACACACGCAACCAATGCTATTTCTTGTGTCTGTGCACTGTTCTTTTTTAAGTGTCCGGGGCCTTACGCTATCTTTGATTGCTTATAGTTTCCTGAAAAATAAATATTTTTCATCGAGCTTAAATTTAGCCATTATTGACATCTTTTATAATCTTTTTTGTTCGTTTTTGTATCATAAATATTTGCAATGTGACAGTCGTTAGCAGAGACATCTTTTATTAACGAAATAGAGGATATTTAAGATTAGATTGACCAGATCTCAAGAAAAAAGGCCTATGAGATGGAATTAGGCACACTCAGCTTCATTTCTAGGTACCAGAAATCGACTTTTAAATACCCGGAGAAATCCCTTTCCCGGAGGGTGTGCACTCTTCTTTTCAGTATTGAATCATTTATCCTTATCCCGTAAATAAAGCAGCATGTGAATATTCAGTACTCCTCATTTTTGAAACTCACAAGGAGATGATCAGGGGAGCGGGTCCTGGATTTGGCTAAAACTGCAGGAGGTACTTCTTTACTCCTGGATTTGGCTAAAACTGCAGGAGGTACTTCTTTACGATAAATAATGAGACACGTGTCTCGGGGTTTTTGTGAATGGGCCTTTTTTGGCGAGATTCTAGCTATTTTATGTCTAAAATGAACAATTTTCGATAAAAATGGGGTTTCTTTCTTCAGTAATAGTAGCTTCTTGAATATTTCAGTTATATAAATTGGCTCGAGCTCGAATTTAAACTGCGTTTTATTAAAAAATGTCGATTTTGAAAAAAGTTATAGGCTATTGAAAATAGAGTAAGAAGATCACTAAAAATTTCTAATTTTTTTTAAGCATTTAACGGGTGGTATTTTAAGCTATCTTCTTACTCTATTTTCAATAGACTATAACTTTTTTAAAAATCGACATTTTTTAATAAAACGCAGCTTAAATTAAAGTTTTTTTTGCTTTCTTTTATGAACTCTTGAGTTCATTTATATAACTGAAATATTCAAGAAGCTATTACTGAAGAAAGAAACCCCATTTTTATCGAAAATTGTTCATTTTAGACATAAAATAGCTAGAATCTCGCCAAAATAGGCCCATTCACAAAAACTCCGAGACACGTGTCCCATTATTTATCATAAAGAAGTACCTCCTGCAGTTTTAGCCAAATCCAGGACCCGCACCCCTGATCATCTCCTTGTCAGTGACAGTTATAGGTAATAGCTATAACTTTCCCAAAAATATTTTTTTGTCATTAATTCATCTTTGAAAATATTAATTTTCTCTTGAAAAATGCGAGTAACAATATCAGGTCTATCTATTACATTTTCATTTGCATTAAGATTTTCTACTATTTTTTTCCAGTGTGGATTGCAGGCTATAGTTAAAAATAAATCTTGTTTGCCGAAACTTTGACATCATCATAGTCATCGAATCTAAAAAATTTTGTTGCATAGCACGGGGACTTCCCGCAAATGATTTAGGTAAAATAATCTTTCCAATTATAGAATTCGAATTTGCTGCTTGATTATGCAAATAATCCATTAATTTTATTATACAGTAGTGAAAGTTATCCTTTTTAGTAACTAATAGAACACGGTTTTTTGTTTTACCGAGCGTCGTTAGGCGTGAGGTATATCTAGCTAGTAGTATATATTTCGCAACTAGGAAGGTAAAGAGTTGGCCAGTCCAGAGCACGTGTAATAACTCGCCTTCGACTCGGGTGACAAACATTAGCTCTGGGGTGGCCGCCTTTATCCCCGTGTTGAGTACACAATTTTTTTTGCCTGGCGAGGCCGAAAATACAACTTTCGCGATCTGGCGCCGGGAGCGAAAGTGATACTTTCACCCTGGCAGGCAAAAAATGAAGTTTCGAATCGAAAGTAAATAATAGAAATAGATATTTATTTGTGTGGGTACTCAGCTTTTCAGATGGTCAAGTGCGGTAGGATAGGTGTAGTCAAATATAATAGAAAATGTACGATAAATTTTTTAACATTACTTTTATTAATCATTATCAGTATATAATATGTAATAATATATGTACTTAGTACTCGACAATAGTGATTGTTATGGATTATCTACAGTCGTATTTTCGTGTGCCTTAAACTATAATGAAGTTTTATTTTAACTTTATGACTCAAAATGAGTTACTTCGCATTTAACACACTTATGTTTTCACCATTGTCGATCACCCATGATTCAATAATAAATAAATTGATACCCTATATAAAACATACAGCTCCCATTTCCTTTCCCAACTCTTTATCATTCTTCTTGTGTTTATATTTACAAAGTGTAAAAAGAGAAAAGGATCGCTTTAAATAAAACATCCGTCAGCCTTATTGTTTAAATACATTTTGCGAAAATCGCACATCTCAGTATGCTACTTTTATTGTTTCCCTAATAATTTACGTGGGTACTTATTCGGCACTGTTTCATATCTTTTTCTTTTATTTATTTTTATAATTGATATGATTTTTCGCTTCTCTACTGCTGGTTCGTAATTCTTATGGCTTTTTGAGAAGTAAGACTTTCACTAACGAAATGTCATCTGAAAATATATATAAAAAGGGAAGTATCTAATGCTATTTCAACAAAAATGAAAAAATCAGTATACATTACATCAAATTAAGAAAATGCCAAACAAAAAGTAATTAAATACCTACAAAATTCAAATAAATATACTTATTCTAATATTCAATAAAAATATCACTCGTCTCACTTCTCAATTGTTTTGCAAAAATCGCCATGAATTTATTCAAAGAAAGCGCAGAAGTAAGTCTTGAATCTATATAGAATATACTAGCAACTATTGTTTGCATTTTATCGATTGGATTACACCAACAAAAAAATCAATTGAAAAATTTTTCCTTTTTTTCTTCAATTTTTATCGTTTAAAGTTTTTGAATAAATTGTGAGAGTATCCGGCATTTACTGCAAGAGCCTCTGAGGGAACTTTTTCCGCGGTCACCGTAGTAAAAAGTTTGGACTGAACACGCTACGAAAACGAGTTTACACTTACACAATCGATATTTGATATTTTCTAATGTTAGTAGGATCAGTCATGTACGTATCGGTCATTTGAGACAATGTTTTTTTTTTATATATGCATTTTAATACGTTTTATTTGTTTGTTTCATTCGTATTGTGTTTGTGTTTGTATACGTGTTTTTCGCTTACATGTACGTTTGAGCGACATGACATCCGTGTGTTATGAGTGATTGTATGTGCGCCGCTTTAACTCTTATATCATGCACCTATTTACGCTAGGCTTCCTTCGTAAGAAGGAACAAAAGTAAAAACTAGCGGCGCGTATTTTACAAAAAAGAAAAGCGTGAATAGGAAGCGAACCATCGTTTCGACTTAAGCGAGATGTAAAATTATAAAAATAATATATTATGTTTCATCTCGCATTATTCAAAGTGATGGCTCGTTTAAACTTTGATTTCTTATAGCTATGTGCATGTTACACAATCTTTTGCATTTGCTAAAACGTATTTCACGTTTTAATTTCAGGGATCATCAATTTCCTACTTTTAATTTTGAAGTTCATCTTAATTTCTACAATTGAAAGTGACTTCTGCTTTGTGAAGTCGATAGTTTTCAAATTATCCTTTAAAGTATTTGCAATTGCTACATATCTGCAATCTTACTTTGTAATGTGACAGTGTTTATGAATCAGACAGACATGATATCAATCTTTGTTAAATTGAATCTTTAAAAAATTTTGACGCTTAATTTTCTTTATTCGTCGGTTGGATGGATTTTCATTAAAATTACACAAAAGTCGTGATTTTATCGCAATTCTCAAAAATCTTTGAGTATAGGCAGAACCCGTTTAGGCAGATCATTATTGAATTGGGTGTATATACGTAGTGGATATTCTTTCTAAAATAAAATGTTTAAAGTTAATATTTTCAGTATTTTAAGGTTATTAAAATAAATCAAAATTATAATATTTGTCACCTATGATATATAAAATAAAATTTATTTTATTTTTAGAAATTCTTCATGTGTGCGTGCGTTTAAATGTAGCACTTTGTAAAAAATTTAGAGATTCTGAAGTGGCAGTGTCGTCACGTTTGCAAAATTTATTATGAGAGTAGTCTTTTGAAGAATATTCTTACATTGCGCCGCTTTTATAATTCTTTTGTCTACATATTTTGTGAAACCTTGTGTACACTTGTGTCCATCGAAAAATTTACCTTTTTATCTAATATACACGTATTAATTACATAGAATTTGAGCGATTATATATGGTTTCAATGTTATTTGTCTAGTGTCTATAGTTTTTTCATAACATCGAATCCAACTACATTGAGCTACGCTGCCAGCGACAATGTGCTGCTTAATGACGGATCAATAGCAGCATGGATCCGGTTATTTCTATTAATGTTTTCGGTATTATTGTACAATTGCAAAAACACCGTAGTAATCATTTGTGCTAGTTTCTCGAGAAAAATCAGCGCTTTCTATTTAAAAACTGTGTTCGTGTGCACTACACGTGTTAACTCAACAATAACCAGGTTGTCAAATTCAATTAAACAGTATTTGGCATACTGAATTAACATGTCTTCGGCAGTTAAGTATTAACATTTTAGTAAAAAAAGCGTTACGATAATGGTTACTTATTTCTTGTAAATGTCAGTAATAACAATCATTAGGTTAAATCGATTACAGAACTGTAGCGCAAGAAACAATTTTTGTTATGAACTATAGTTGCGACGGAAGGATGCAAATATACTATATCTATATTTATACTGTACATCGATTGAAAAAAAAAAAAGACACACTAATGAAAAATGTTCGCTCGGCGAAGCTCACGTATGGCAGCAAATGAGCGTCTTATATCACACCCCTTTGTAATTACGTATGGCTAAGTTTTTAATTGTATACATCTTAAAGCATAAAATCGCAATCTACACATTCTCACTTGGCTTTCGGGGATGGTAATTTCAGCTCTCAACAGTGGTTTACTTAAGATCCGTATAGCTTCCCTTATTAACTATGACGCATTTATTTATATATTTATATATAACTTGACGTGTAAATTAATAACTAATGACTATATTCATTTTTTCGTCACTGTACAATGTTTACAAAAAATCATCTGATATGATTACAGATCTTAAACGCCTTAGTCGTTTATTTCATTACTTCGCAATGCATACGTGCATAGTTAGGTTTTTTCACTCTGGAAGAAACTTACAAGTGGTTTCTTCGTTAGTACGATTATCGCGCGTCGCCCTTCACAAAGCTTTAGGAACGTTTATATCGAAAATAATATATATTCTTTTTGGCGACGTAACATCGGACGTCCATTTCTATTGATGCCCGCTAATCACATCAGATATCGACGCCGATGTCAATTGAACGAAATTTTTTTTAGAACAATAACAACAGTTCGGAAAAATCGACATGTACAAACAAACCGAGTTGACGACTCTTCATAGTCGGTATTGCTCAAATGCTTGGCGATAAATTTCTCGGTGTATAAAAATGGGTGCTTCATTTGTCGCCAGATTACTGCTCGCGCAACCGCTCTCTTCTGCTTGCAAATCGAACTTTCCTCATACTTACTTTTTCAATCGCGAGATTCGTTTGAAAGCCCTTACATTACGATAATACATGCCAGACTTTGCAACAGTCGCTTTTTGACGCGAAGATACGTATGCAGTACTTCCGTTATCCCTCTATCGCCAAGCGACTACGTTTACTATAACCTATTTACAATGAGTATTACTTCTCCAACATAATTGTTATGAACCTCGTGCCTTAGTCCGCGTTTGCTTCATTCTGGAGGACATCGTGCAGTATTGGCAAGCATTTGCTCGTTAGACGTTGACGGAAGGGGTCGGCTAGTCTCTTGAAGCCTTGCAAGGTTAGCGTAGAAACGAATTTAGCTGTCTCGGTGGTCGCCGTATCATTAAAAAAAAAACGGGTTGTTGGTATTGTTTCCGGTGATAAAGAGGCTGTTCAGCTTGTTGTAGCGCTGGCTGCCAGAGCTGCCTATTGAATTCGTGGCCGAGGAGTTGTGTTGGGGGTAGCCGCCAGATCTTGTGAAGCTAGGCACTTTGTCTGCAATAATATTTATCATGGGTCATTAAGGATCTTTAGTTTTGAAAACTATCTTCGAATATAATAATGCACAAGTATTTTTACCTTTACTGCGGTTATGCCTGAGTCTGTCCTGAGAATTGACGGGGGGACAGGCCCTTTGGGGAATGCAGGAGTAGTTGCTGTCGGTGCTGTAGGTGGGTGAGGATGACCTGTTTCGCCGCCTGGGGCTAGTGTTATTCCGGGACCTGGAACCGGCGCTGCCGCGGGTGTTGGTCGTGTGATTGGCGCAGGCGGGATTCAGCTGCACGGCCGAGGGCGCGAACTGGTTGTTGTACTCCATCGTGTCGGCGTAGAGGCAGCTGGACTCGGAGCACGAGCAGCACATGTCGGAGTGAGTGTTGGAGTCGCAGGACTTGCGGTCCCACTCGTCGTTCTCGGGCTGGTAGAGATTGTCGTTGCGAAACATGTCGCCGTTCAGCCTGAAGGCTTCGTCGGTCGTCTGGGGCCGGGCGTTGAAGGCGTCCTGCGCGCGGAAGTCCTCGTTGGCCATAATGCCGTTCTGGTGGCCGTAGATCAGCGAGCCGCTCTCGTACTCGTTCTCCTGGGCCTTGTATACGTCGTAGTGGTTGAAGCCCTGGGGGAAAGAGGGTACCGGCGGGGGATTCGTCTGGGGAGGCAGTGTCGTGTATCTCGCCTGCTGATTGTTCGCCTCGTGAGGGTTCTGGCTGCATCCGTTCCAAGGCGTTGGAGAGGAGGAGAAGTTGTTGCCACCCACTCTCACCGGTGGCGTCGGCGGGCTCTGGGACTTGGTCGTCGAGCCACAGTCCAGCCCGTTTTGGTTAGCGTTGCGCTTGCCGAGGTGAGGACTGAAGGCGGCGCTCTGCTGCTGCATGCGATTCGAGAGGGAGTTTCCTGGGGGCGGCGGGTGCTCCGGCGGTGGAGGCAGCATGTCGCACCAGTTGGGCAAGGTTTGCAGCTGTTGCGACTGGCTCTCCTGTTGCTGCTGCTGCTGGACGCGGAAGCCTGTTCTGCGTTGGTGATCTATATTCTCGTCCGTGTAGACACTACTGGCATTGTCACTGCTGGGTGACATGGTGGACTTGTTGTGTTCCTGGGCGGACTCGAGGCTCGAGTAGTCTGGTTTGACGCACGAGTCGCTCGAGCTGGACTTCTGTCCGCTCGTTTCCATAGAATCAGGACTGCGATTGGCCACGCAAAGGGTCGTGGTCGCATAGGGCTCGGGAGGTGCCGAGGGCTTCCTCGTGTTGTAGAAGGTCGTCAGATTGACCTCGGCATACTCTGAGTTGGCCATGCTGACGATGCCAGGAGCAATCATGTGGTTGTTGAGAAGTTTCGTTTCGCAGTCTTTGTCTCCGGCGCTTTGGAGGCTGTTGGTCGGACGCCAGCCCCGCTCCAGCCACAGCGTATCCTTGTTCAGCTGGCAAATGTCGTTGGCCGTGCCGACAGGCACGTTCAAGTGTCCTAGCTGTTTGCTCATCGCCTGGCGGCGCTTCACGTATAAAGCACCGAGGAGAGCCGCTATAACGCTGAACACCATCATGACCATGAGAACGAGGAACCAGGTCTCCTTGACGATGGAATTGTTGCCATGGTTCGGATCGCTTCGTGGTGGATGCTGTGTTAGCTGTCCAGGATCCATGTTGAGCAGGGTAGGATTGGAGAAGGGACCAGGTCCGGTGCGAGTCATGCCGGCGACTCGAGCGGTGTAAAGACCTCCGGAAGTCAGGCTGTTGATGATGACAGAAGTGGTCGAGGCGTTCAAAGACATCTGGCCCAGTATTTTGTTGCTGCTGTTGCTTTTTATTTGAATCTGCAAAGTTAATGAAAGTAATGAAACGTTAGTATGGGCAATCAATGATGAAAATGTCTAGATAAACTGAAGCGTACTTTGTATCCAACGAGCTGTCCATTGTGATGATTCTTGGGCGGCGCTGACCATCTGACGAACGCAGAAGTTGAATTGATCATACCGACGTGAACATTCTCCGGTGGGCTAGATGGAATGTCCTCCAAAGTCATGGCAAGTTGAACATTGCTTGGTCGACCTTCGATGGTCTTGTAAAACGGGACAAGGAAGAATTCATAGCGTGTGTACTTTTTCAGATCTGATAACACGTAACTCGTTGCTCCTGCATTCATAACGGTAACCATTTGGTATTCCGGAGGCTTGTCCGACATCTCCCGATAGCGAATGTATAGACCATCAACTAGATCTGGTGCTCCAAGAATCTATAAGGGAGAGAATTTTTTAATCGTCGAATTCCATTGACTAATTTATAAATAATTCAAACGAAATAATACTCACATCCCAGATGATTTTGACGCTCGTACTACTGAGAGGTATGACCTCCCTCAGTTGTAGAATTTCGCTGTTCAGGCGATCTCTGGCACGTATTAGTTCGGTTTGCGGCACCGTGTGCTGGTCGACACTCATGGTGTGAGCAACATCCGACAGCGGACCGGGAAGCGATAGACCATGACTGTTTTCCGCTCGAACGAGGAAAACATAATTGGTGTCAGGCTTCAAGTCCGTCACCTACGCAAAATGAACCAAGTATTAATTAGTAAATGCGTATCGAAAATGAAGTTGAGGTATTTCTGTCAAGTGTTTCTCTTACAGTGTAAGTGTCCTCAGTTATGCCACTGACAGCGACGACCCATCCAGTGTTCAAGTTGCTGCTAAAGTACTCGACGTGGTAGCCGATGATCTTACTCCCGCCCTCGTGTCCGGGGCTCCAGGTGATGGTAACGGAGTTGCTAGTGGTGTTGACGATGCGCGGCTTGCTCGGATTCTGCGGCAATTCCGAGATGTCAGGCGTGCGGTGGAGCGTCGTCGTCGTGCTGATAGTCAGCGCCGCCGACCATGAGGTGTTGCCGGACTCGGACGAGGCTATGCAGGTGTACATGCCCGCGTCGCTCTTCTGGAGGTCTTCGATGAGTAGGGTGCCGTTACTCGCCATCGTGATGCGGTTGCCCAGCTGCACGAGCTGGCCATCCTTGTGCCAGTTGACCTTGGGAGTCGGCGTGCCCACCGCGCGACACGGCAGTGAGGCAGTGCTCTTCAGAGGCAGGGTCTGGTTGGCTGGTCCTAGTTCGATTATCGGCGGTGGTAGTTCTTCAGTTGAGGTTACCTATTGGCGGAGAGCATCATGATTAGTATACGATGCACACAATACTTTATCCTTTTGTGCCAAATTTAATTTGCGATATTTCAATGTAAACTCTTTCTAACGCAGCTTCAATGCGTGTTGTTTCTCGAGGCATTCTTTTTATTTCAGGAAAAGAATAAAAGCATGAAATATCAACAAGATCTTTTATCTCGGTCAGTGTGCCGGATGAAATGTATACGCTCGCGCAAAAGAGAACCTTAAAGCTTTTTCAATATGTAAATAGTACAGATTTTCAAACAACTTTATTTACTTTTGCGTATAACTCGCAGTATGTCCGAGGTCAACAAGAGTTCTTTTTATATATAAAGCAAGCTTTCAATTCACTCTCTGAAAATTGAAATGTTGCTGGCTAACGCAGCGAGCACTATCATTGTGTGTAAAACAAACAAGCAAACAAAGCGCAGAATTTCACGCAAACAGTTTTGTGCAATTTGTCCAAATAAAATATCAGTTTAGAGTACTTTTACAGAATAAGAGATAAGTACATACCGCGAGAAAGACTGTAGCAGTCTTGGCGCCGACCTGACTGATGGCGCTACACACGTAGTGGCCCTCGTCCTTGCGCACGACCTGCTTGATGTGCAGGCTGCCGTCCTCGCTGACGGTGTAGCGCTCCTGGTACGTGTGACCTGGGAACATGAGCTCTTGCGAGCCCTCGCGCGTCCAGAAGATCGAGGGCGAGGGAACGCCGCGCGCCGAGCACGCGAAAGTCACATCCGAGCCCGGACTCACCGATTCGTCCTTCGGGAAATTCGTGAAGACCGGTCGAGCTATAAATTTTCGTATTTTTAGACACCGTGGCTATATACAAATGATTAACTTGAGTTTGCTGAAAGGGAGACTTACAGTGGACAGTGAGGGTAGCGCTGGCGGAGATGGCGCCAACGCCGTTCTCGGCTTCGCAGATGTAAGTGCCCTGGTCAGTCGGCATGACTCGTTCGATCCTCAGACTCTTGTCGTCCAGTATGTGTCCACGACCGATCGGCATTTTGCCGTCGTGCCTGCGCCAGAGTATCTCTGGCGGCGGGTCGCCACCCACGCGGCACGCGAACTCTGCCGTCTGGTCCATTAGAATTGTCTGATTAGACGGAGTCTTCAGGAAGTATGGTTTTACTGAAAATGCAGATAATTTTTCTTATTTTTCCCAGCGCCACGCAGTAGCGAGTTAAGATGTAACGAATGCTCGAAGTTTCTTACCATTGACGGTGAGTGTGGCGATGGTGGATTCACGAGCTCCGACAATATTTGAAGCGATACATTGATATTTTCCTTGATCAGATTGCTTGACATCGGTTATCATTAGGTTTCCTCCATCAACCAGTGACATCCTAGAACATAAAAAGAGGGTTTGTTGAATGAAAAATTTATTTATACCCACGCTTACTGCTGACCTGTTAACATTTCTTATTTTGAGATATTATAGAAAGATTGCGATTTCGCGGAGAACCATCATTTAAATAAAGTACTCGGGGTCATTGATTTAAGGTATAGCGCCGTAAGAAAGGAACAATGCGCTTGTACGGGGCCAAATGCTCCAGGCCTAAAAGAGCGAGCATCCATTGAAATTCATAGTCCGTATTGTTGTTTGCCGCGACAAAGTCGAAAAAATGCGGAAATTGCCGAAGCGGCTCGAGAACATGCAAATTTGCGAGTCTCGCAAAAGGAATTACGCGGCGCGCCAGTCTATATAGGCTTCCCTTAGCCGCGCGCTTTCAAGAATCGGCGACACTTACGAGCGCGCCAAGCCGAGGGCCTCTGCAGAATCGCTGGCGGTGCGAGAGGGGACGAGAGGAATCCGGCGCCCGGAGAACGGGAATCGATAGTCTCCCGATTGTGCCCTCTAATTTATAGTATCAATTAATTTGAGCGGCGTAGGTAGGTAGGTAGCAGTGTATATATATAGAGAGAAAGAGAGAGAGAGAGAGAGAGAGCTCTTGGCCGAAGAACGCGAGCGGATTTCATTTCTATTAGTGGCTCTAATTTATTGGCCGTTCAGTCAGCGCCGGGCCGCGAGCTCGTTGCGCCTGTGCCGAGATCGATCGAGAAACAAAAGAAACTCCTGAGAACGGAGCGCCCGCTTATACGCACTCCGTGCAATGAAAGCTCGAGCGCTTTAATTGCGCCGAATTAAAGCGCGAAGGTGTAAAGACTGGAGAGAAGGTGAGAATGCGCTGGGGCGATGGGAATTTTTTATGCGCCCCCGCGCGAGCGCGGAAGACGTCGTAAAAACGTCGACCGTAGGGCTCGACCCGTAACTCAGCTGCTCGGAATTTCCGAGCGCTGCCGATTAGATTAAGGGTCGTTAATATGCGGCTAATATTTATGGATTTCCAATCGAAACTGCGCGCACCGAGTGCGATGCATTATTCATGCGCCGCGCGCCATGATATATGAACTCTGTGTATTTTTAGAATTGAATAATTATGCTTGTCGCCCCTTCATTCGCCGACCAGGCGCGTAGCGCGCGTCAGCATTTTAATGCTGTCTCCTCATCGGTCTATCAGAAGTGCTGATTGCCCGCGGAGGCGCGTAGCGAAGTCTTTCGAATTCATTTGCCGGAGTAGCGAAACGGCCGGACGAGTCGGGATTGTCTATAGGTCGACTTTCCGCGGCGAGTCGCGGAAGAAACCTATTAGCAAATTAAACGGGCAGGCTTTTATGGGGACACAAAGGGGAAACTTTGAAGCGCCCGGTTAGGATGTTTCTCTCTCTCTCTCTCTCCCCCCTTTTTCACTCAACTCGCTCGCTAGCTGGCTCTCTTCGACGCTCGCAGAGGCACGCGCGCGGCCAAGTTTCGCTTCCTCTACCGCGCGGGATCAATAATAAAATTTGCAAACACTTTTAGAAGTATATTTTTTCGATGGATCCCTTTGTGAAGAAAATATTAAAAACTGGGTTAAATCCTGGCCGTTTTAATGGATATTTTTTACAATGGTAACGGTGCTTGAATATTCCATAAATTTACATCTGAACGTCACACCGCTGGTCTTTGTTTTACAGGCTAATGTGGTTGTTAAAGTATAGTTTATGGGATAAGATTATTTGAGTGCCGTGGTAAAACTAAATTCTTTTTGTCCAATGGAAATGAAAACAAAGTTCGTCGAGGAAAAGAATCATCCCTTTCAGTAGAATCTATTTAATTCAGCTCTATTGAAATTAAAATTTCTGGAATAAAATGTTTTTATTTTATTATCGAAAATATGAAAGAGCTTTTCGAGCGCGGTGCAAAATATTCAGATTTCAACAACTGCCGACTCGCGCCGGAAATTCAATACAATGATTTTGGGCTTTGGACCTATATATAATGCCCTCGTAACGCAGGCGCGTGCATTTTCGCTCGTCGAAAACGAAATAAACAAACGGAAATGTCATTTTAACGCAGAAAAGATGAGCGTACGGACCGGCGAAGGATTTGAAAATGAGTACATATAGAGAAAAAGTCGGAAAAGACGAGTGCATCCTCCCGGGAATATGAAATTGGAGAGGCGCGCGTAAAAAAGGCCGATGGAAGAATATGTTTATCTCGCGCGGAGCGAAAATCCTCCTCGTCGGAGGCCCGCGGCTGTGTGTCCGTGGCGCTCGGCCCCCGAAACGAAGACGTATTTCCCGCGTATCTCGCTCTTCCTCCCTCCCCCTCTTTCTCGCACTCGCGGCCGCTGCGCGGGAGGGAAACGGGGGGAGCGCTCGAGATAACGCGGCCGAAGCGTCGGGTAGCGAGCGACAAGAATAATGGGGGGACATCCTTTAGCGGCCATTCTCATGCAAATGCACCGGCAGATTACGGCCGCTTGTGCGGATTATTCTTTCATTGGTCCCGATTCCTCTTCCCTCCCGCGCGCTCTCCGTCTCTGTCGCAGACTCATTGGTCCTCGCGCACTTTCTACACGCTCGCGCCAGTTTGCCTCCCGGGCCCCGGCGACGTTTGGAATAACAATTACGACTAATTTCCCGGAGGACTCGAGTCTTTACTCGGTTTTTCCCCACTTCTTGCGTACGCCCTCGCGCGTCCTTTTATATATTCCAAAATTCTGCTTATAGATAAAATGACTTATTTCTTCTTCCGTCACGGTTGCTGTATCATCAAGGGACGCGCTTTTTATTTTGATAAACTTTTAAATTTAACTAATATATTCTTTGAAGGGTCATTAGAGTTTTGCTGTAAAAATTTTATTACTTTACAAAAGCTCTTGAGTGTGTACATTTAATTAAACAAATGAGCGCTCTTTTAATATGAAACAATCATTAAAAACTGTTGCAGTAAGTTCACAAGTGTTTTCCGGATAATTCAATTAATTTTAAATCCAGTTTAAATTCATTTAATAAACTCCGTTCTTCATTAATTTGTTTTATGAAATGCTATTGCCGTAAAGCGCTTACGTCGTTAATGACATAATAATAATTAAGAATTTCAAGGATCTCGTATTCGAAAAAGGAAATGTTGAAGCAATCGCACGAGACTGCACGAAGATGAAAGTGAGAAATTGCAAGTTCCGGCGACTGGGAACACACTGACAACCACAGCGGTGGGAAGAGCAACACAACAACAACAACAACAAGAACAACAACAACAACAATAACGCGTCAAAGAGTGAAGAAGTACAGTCTGCGGGATCTTGGGCTCGGCAAGTTTCCCATCGCCATGACGACAGCGCGCGTATTGTCGCCGGCAGCAGCCGGTTCGGCAACCGCGAGCATGTTTCTGTGTGTGTGTGTGTATACGCGCGAGGTATGTCGTCTCGTTGAAACTTACCGTTTGTTGCTCTCCAAGTCTATGACGTGGCCGTTCTTCTTCCACTGGAGGATGGGCTCGGGGTGACCCCGCGGCGGGCCGCACTCCAGCAGGGCCGTCTCGCCGGCGGCTACCCGCGTGTTCTGCGGCTCGGTGCGGAACTCGTCCCGCAGCACTGCAACAGAGAGACCAACTATGTATGAGTCGCTGGATAATAAGCGAGCCGCTTAATTTTAATAATTACAACTCTGCCTGACAATCGGAGCAGGGCAACAAAAATACCTTTGATACAGTAATAGTAGTGATGTAATAAGAATTTTTCTTTTCAAGCTGATGCGTCGGTTATTATCGCATTGAAGCCCGGGAGAAGAAAGTGAGCGTGTATTATTAAAATTGAGGCCGTAATTCTCGGCCGGCCTGACAAATGGCAGCCAAGGAAGCGTGGGGAAAAGAAGGCGAAAGGGTTGCCGCGGAGAAAGCCGGTGGCAATTAAGATGCGGTGGAGGGCCGGGGGCGCAGGAGGAGAAGCGCGTCGCGCTGATCGCGCGATTCGCCACACCAGATAGCATCGCAGCTGTGCCGTTGTTGCGAAAGTCAGAGACCGAGAGCGCATGCAGTTTGGCTTTTGAGCCGCAACACATCTACGCGCGCAGCTCTCTGCCGGCAGTCGAGTTTTCGTGAGAAAGAGCCGCGAGCAAGTGTGTGTGTGTGCGCATTGTTCGTATGTACTTTGTCGCGAATGCAGCTTGACTTATTATAAACTTGGGAGCCTGGGAGAGAGAGAGCGAACCTTCCCAGTGCTGCGCAATTTAACTCGCTGCATTTATTTTGATACAGCGCGTAATTGTCTTCTTATAGCGTAACACAGTCGCAGTGCTGGAATAATGCGGAAAATGGAATGCCCGATTTGCACGGACATTATACTACTGATCGTTGTCGCGTGTAATGCGATACTCCTGCCGACTGGTTTTACTCCTCTCTTACTACTTGCATTTCGCTGTATAATCTATATAAACCTTTACAGAACCTCATTCTGTATGTTAGCGCATACGTGTGTTCGAGGTAAATAAATAATGAAGAAAACTGAATTCTCGAAATAAGAGTAGATGCATGGAAAAGCAAATGAACTCCTTTGTACAGTGGGATAGGACGCGCGAGTGAGGAGGGATGGGAGGAAGAGAAAGGGAGAATCACACCTCCTCAGCGATGCATTCGTCGCGATCGCGATATTTCTCGCGGGCGATAATCTCTCCCGGGGCGTCGGAAGTCGCGGAAAAAGGCGCACTTCGCCGAGGGGTTCGCTCGCAAAATTCCCGCCTCTCGACACACACGCATACACGCGCGCCCTCTTCTCATACACACCTACACGTATACGACGGGCGAGCGATTTCGCGACGTAAATCGATTGTGACGCCGTTTCTCAGGGCAATTCCATTCGGAGAAAGCTCCTCCCTGGCCCGCCGGCGCCTTCTATATATACGTGTATATACGCATGGAAGTTCCGCGATTTTTCCGATCTCCGCCGGAGCTCGCTATACTGCAGGCGCCTCTGTATACCTATACCGGAAATTCTTCATGGCGAAATGCATTTTCCGACCAAGAGGCTGCGTGATTTTACATTCAGCCGATATATATATTCCATTCGCGTCATTTTTCTGAAACGACGCGGTAATGACGTTTATTGCCCTCTTCATTGCAAAGTGAATTTTTATACATTTTGTTATATAACGAATAACAGAAAATCCGGTGCCATTGTGCGAATTGCATTTTATAAAAAGAAGATGAATAAAATATTTTCTCCATCCGGAAAATGGAAAGTGAAAATATTTTTCGCGAAAATCCAAGGAGATAATCATACGTCAAGTGATTTTATGGAATGGCGTCTAGGAGGCCGCGCACACTAAAAATGTTAGGTGGGAATTTCTATGAAAATCCGGCAAAAAGAAATGTACGCTCGAAAATCCACGGCCGCACACACGCGCGCACGAGATTTAACGCGGAATGCATGCAAATGCTCCCTCTCCTCCCTCTTCTCTCTCTCTCTCTCACTCTCTGCGACCGCATACGATTCCAAGTGCGCGCGCGCATAAACGCGTCGCGCGCGAGAGAGAGAGAGAGAGAGGGGGGATGCGAACGAGGACTTGTCAATGCGCGTTGAATACATACATATTTTTTTCCCTCCGCGTGCGTTTATCGGCGCGTTTCTCGGCGCGACGCGCGCACTATTACCATTTATCAGGCGAGAGAACGCGGGCGTAGGACTCTAGGGCCATTTAGGAAATGTTCGGCGCTCGCCTCCGCGTGTGCAAGCC
>JAPYZP010001645.1:0-20189 GCA_030522985.1 Torymus sinensis | reverse complement strand
ACAATTGTCGTAAATTGTAACTTGCTATAACTTTGTTAATAAATGTTAAATTCGAAAAACAATAAATTCGTGTGGATTATTTTTCGATATTCTATCTGACAGATCTAATGAATTTTTTCATGCAAAATCCCGAATGCCTTCTCTACAACCTACCGAATTTTTTTGGCGTATCCGTCAAAATCACTAGAGAGTGTTGGTAATATTCACAGAGCCAACCTTCTAAAAAATAATCCCTCGATATTGAGTTTACGAGTATACAATATCGTGCTGTTATTTATTTTTAGAAGGTTGGCTCTCTGTGAATGTTACCAACACGCTCTATAGTCATTTTGACGGATACGCCAAAAAAATTCGGTAGGTTGTAGAGAGGTGTTGTAGAGACAGTGTTTTCTGTTTTGTGTGTTGGGTCGTATGCTGAACAATCCCAGCTTGACTCGAGGGGACTTAATACTCTCGTTCACTCAAAACAAGCTGGGATTGGTCGGCACGCAATCCAGCACACAAAACAGAACATTCGGACATTTTATACGAAAACCTACCAAAACGTACGTAATCGTATCGAATCGTACGTAAACTTGCGGAAACGTACGGTAACGTACGCATCAGTGGTATATATAGGTACGCAGTGACATACATGTATGTACGTACGGAAATGAACGAAAACATATATAAGCAAGAAATTTTTTGAGACAAAAAATATTTTTTTTCAGCATATGTAACTTTCTGTAGGTTTCTGTACGAGACTGTAGTTTCGAGTAACCTGACATACATTTCTGAACGATTCGGTACGTTTAGGTACGATCCCGTACAAATGTCCGAATCTTAATCAAAACGTGTCGAAACGTACCAAATGGTGCGAGAATTTTAAATAATGTACTAGATTGTAACGTAGTTGTACGATTATTATTTCCATTCGGGCAGCCATAACAAATTTTTCGTAATTCATAGGTTTAAAACTGTTGGGAAAATCTCTTACTTACATTGGAGTAAAGGAAGTTCACTCATACATCTAAAAGTCGAGCAAGCCGCCCTAATAACTTTTCCGTAATATTGACCATATCTGTAAGTATTAGTTCCCAAAAATAGCAATTAGGTAGCAGGTCGTGGCGAGCTATGGTCCCTTCTAAATCATTCCACAATTTCGCAATAATCTCTATGTTTAACGGATCAGTTTTTTCGTGGTAGTTAATTCCTTGCATTTTTGCTGACATTGATCGGATACAGTGATTAAGCTTACTGGATAATCCTGTACATTTTGCAACGTGTTTGTGAAGCGATTTCTGAGGAGTCTTTACATTGTGGAGAAAATGCAAGATTTGATTTCCCTTTTCGTGGATCTCGAGCTGGTATAATGTATGCTTACGGGCTGAACGTACTCTCTAAAGTTGAATTAGTGAAAAAACCATTATACATTAGTGGGAATTGCTCTACTGTAGAATTAGTGGATATTCACTAATGAAATAGTAAATATTCACTAAGTATTAGTGAAGATCCTCTAGAAAAAAAGTGTCTGTACCATACAAACAATACAGTTCTGATGAATTATTAAATAAAAGAAAAAATTAAAAGTTGTTGCTTTCTTGAGCTGCTCACATTCAAATTGTTTGTGGTTCTTATAGGTTTAAAAACTAAAATTTGTCCACCAAGGATCCTTTCTAGCAATGGAATTTTATTATTTTGCCAAAAAAAATGTTGGAAAAATAATAAAAGTCCATTGCTCAAAAGGATCCTTGGTGGACGAATTTTTAGTTTTTACACCTATAATAACGACAAATACAAGAAAAGAAATATGTTAATATCAAGATTCCTAGACGTTGACTTATTAGAGTATAGATATAGAGTGGTTTATATAATATACTAGTACATGAAACAACAGACTATATTAATTATGTTACTTGAGGTAGAACTTGGGCAGGCGATCCGTGCTCTTTTGGACTTTTAGCGAAATCTGACTTGAGTTTACTGGTAATAGTCTCGCATTGCGATCGCTTGTCAATATAAAGTAGAGCTCACTACAATATTTAATAATCATATGAATGTACATGAAATATTAAATTATAAATATATTATTATAATTTAGGGAAAAATTTTATGTGAGATCTCATATGAGATCGTAAAATTGAAACAACAACTATCTCATATAGTTCTCATATAAGACCGTTATATACGAATTGCAGACATATGATGAGATCTCATATGACCGAAATTCGCATACCGGTCTCCTATATTATATCTCATGTAGTATATTATACAACAAGGGAGGTAAAGAGTTGGCCAGTCCAGAGCACGTGTAAATTGCAATTGTAAGTGCTGTGGGGTGGCCCTCTTTATCCCCATGTTCAGTATACGATTTTTCCCCATACCCGGGCCGAAAATACCACATTCGCGTTTCGGGGCCGAGAGCGAAAGTGGTACTTTCCGCCAGGGTATGGTGAAAAATTACTTTCACGCCGGGATTTAAAACATCAAAACACACAAAATTGTTGAAGAACGGTATGTTAAGTATATAGACCGCATTCCTAAGATGTTCATGAGAATCACATTTCTTCACAGTATTTCCATTTTCAGGAAAATCGTATATTACGCACCATGGGAGGATAAAACTTGGACAGTCCATATCTCGTGTAAATTGCCACCCGAGCCGAAGGTGAGGGTGGCAATTTACACGAGATATGGGCTGGCTTATTTCACTCCCGAGGAGCGAACACTATTTTTCCTCAACCGAGGCCGAAAATGCCACTTTCCCGTTTTAGCGCCGGGCCGGAATGTGTTACTTTCGGCCCGGTGTGAGAAAAAATAATATTTTCATTAACAACGAAATAATAATTTATATTACTGTATATTTATCAAGTTATATTGTGTAAGTTAACTCTAGGTATATATAATATAATTGGGCCACCAGGTGATGCGATACTCAAGGTATTACTCAAAATTGGGTACCCGTTTTTCTCATTCAATTTGAAATGTTTTCAAAAAAACTCTTTGTCACGTTTTAGGTTTAATAAAGAACTACAACGTATCAGAGTTTTTTTTCTTAAAATTGAAAGTAGAATGAGAAAAGCGGGCACCCAATTTTGAGTAATACCTTGAGTATCGCATCACTTTACGCGAAAATTTGTTTGTAAGTTTTGGCAAGCATATTTAGAAGAAACTGTTTAAAAAGATCAAAGTATGGCAAATCTTCAACGAAGAAAAAAAATTTGAAACTGCATAAGAATATAATATTGACTTCACATGAAGCCAAATTGTAACAAGAGCATTTTGACTACGCTTCGACATGTTATATACTTATACCTAGTCAATTCGGCTTTGAATTTTGAACATTTAAAAAATAGTCTTGTGAGGAGCTAAAAAAACGTTATAATATCTGTATGCTTATAAGCGTATGTATAGCTAATACGACTACTTTTCGAATAAATTCTCTTGTAAACAAGTAAAAAAGATTCGGAAAATTTTGAATAATTTATACAAGACATATTTTTGACATTATTTAATTACTTATATGTCAAATTACTCTTTTCTACAAAAAGTGGGGCTGAGGAAGTGTGCGGAGCCGAATTAAGTATATTTAAAAAAAATGATATACTTACTTTACTAAATAAAAAACTGCAAGTTGTATCACAGTCTAAATAATGTTTTTTCGACGATTTTTGTATGAAAAACGACTCGAGCGACATTTCAAAAGAATATAACTCATGAAAATACCAATAGAATCATCCACAAAAAATTCTGAGTATAGTATTTAAGTATACAGAGCACCTGACAGACGTGTTTTTCCAAAAAAAATGAATCTGCAATTAACCTACTTTTTAAACGCGGATAACTAACGAAAGCGCTAATAGAATCACTTTAAAAAATTCCTGCATATAGGGTTTATGGGTACAGAGCGCTTGACAGACTTTTTTTCGAATAGACGCTTGAATATTGATTTAAAAAATATTGAAATTCACGATTTCACATGGCCTTAAGTGATGTGCTTACCGACATAATTTTAGACCGACATAATTTTAGAATGTCTATATCTTTTGCAAATAATAATAGAATTACTAAAAAAAAAATGAGTATAGTATTTACATGTACGGAGCGCTTGACGTTCGTCTTTTTCCAAAAAAATCATGAGAATTTATTTAATTAAATAAAAACCATACTGTCGGTAAATAGGTCTCTGCAATTGACCTACTTTTAAAATGAGAATAGCTAACGAAATTGCTAATAAAATCATTCAAAAAAATTTCTGAATATAGTGTTTATGTGTACGGAGCGCTTGACGTTCGTCTTTTTCCAAATAAACGTTTGAATGTTGATTTAAAAAATATTGATATTAGGGTTTCACACCAGCTTAATACGATTCCACGCGAGCTGCATGCCTTTTATGTAGAAAATCGTCAACCGAAGTTACATTACCATAAAATAAGGCGGACTCAACCAAGCAGCTTATCTCCTAAAAATATATGTAAGCCGCGCGTTCGCGAAATATAGGTGGACAGAAAAGAAAAGGATTACACAGGTGCGGAGACAGCGCAGCAACGAAGCATCCCGCGCATGCGTCTCTGTTGATTGTTTCCAGTTTCGATCCCAAAGGTCAGTAAGCGTGCCGCAGTGATGATGGAAAATGACTCAGTGCGCCATGTGTGATTTTATCTGATATTCTTCCCTATAACACGAAGCGTTTGGTAAATACTGTCACAGTCAAACTATATCCGAGCCATGTACAAACCGGAGAGCAATCGCGGCGCGGTGCTATCGTCGATTTCCGTGCTCTGCTGTCTCCTTATCGGGCAGTATGCGATCGACGCTAAAGAAACCATCAATGATATCAAGGCCGTTGAGTCGTCGACTGAATTGGTGAACGAATCGAGTGAAAATGGAACCACCAGTCTCGATTATTCGACGACAACATCAAACATTAAGTTAAATGGTGCTCGAAGCGCTCAGGACATCATCAGAAATATCGGTGACAATAATTTATTGTGATCGCATGGCTTATAATAATTCTATTAGTGATGTGTTGTTAATTTAAAAGCCATTATGTGCCGATCAATTAACAACATTTTTTTAACAAAGTCAAAATTTAATATGAATAAATGATAATGTGCATCGATTATCAAAATAATATAAAATAATAGTACACAAAAATACGTATGTAAATAATATATTTGAATTTCAAAGGTCATTGAATCATTACATTTTATATCTAATATTTATTGCATATTTTATTCCAAACTTATTGTTTCTAATTATATATGTGTTTATCTTAAAAATAATTCATTTAAAAATTTATATTTTTTTTTTGCTATTGTGTGTTTTTTTTAATAGACCACGAATTCTCGATTTATATTATATATATACTGGATTCTTTTAATCACAGCTTATAGGATTTCCGCTATTATTATTAATTTAGCTATTAGACTCGGGTTTCGATGAATGACTGAATACGATCAAATTTGTAAAATGATATTGTTATAATGTTTAAAGTGTACTTATTTTTAAATATTTATTCAAAACAATGGTACAATTAATGACAATTCGGAAGGTAGATAAAACATATTTACGTCGAATTTTATATCTAAGGTAAATACAGTGAATTCCTATACATTTATGTCATTTATTTTTCTCTTAAACGCAAACTCATTTCAAAATAAAAATCAATTACCTATACGTGCCTAAAACTTGATTTCAGATCTCGATATTATTTGAATATGTATATAAACTCTGTATAATACTCCATTTAATAGTCACATATAAAATTTGTCATATTTAATATGAAACACATATTCTCTACATTTATAATTGGGTCCTTGCATGAAAAATAAATTTATATTTTATTAATACGTCATGTAGAATGGAAAGCTCATTCAATTTTTCCCATGACATCACATTCATATATGACTGCAACGTCAAAAACATTGCAATATATCTATATACATCGAAAATCCGAAAATATCAAAAGTCTATTCATCTATTCGGGAAAAGAAAAAATACGTGTCTATATTATTTTTCAATATTCATAAAGGTGGATATACAATAGTCTTTTCATGCAAAGATCCAGTTATAATTTGCTATATAATCTTTATACATATACCTGTGTATCTAAAGTTCTAAAGGCGATAATAAATTTTCATTTTACGTCGGAAAACACCGGTGTAGTGCCTATATTTCCAACGCACTCATCTGTTTGATACAGAATATATATATATATATATATATTACTTTACTCCAGTTGCCGCTGGACATTAAGAAACTTCTTTTTTTTTAAATTCAATTTTTCCTCTAACAGTGGAATGGCACTCATTACAACGTTTTACAACAGAATATACTATGAATAGCTATGATATTAATTATATCTCAACAACTGAAATATATATTACAGTGTATAATTTTTATTATAAGCTATATAACCCATATAAAAAGAATAATTTGTAAAAAATATTGAGTTTCTATCTCTAACTATACAATAAGTGAAGTTAAATGTATTAAATCGTTGAAAAATTTTATGGAGAGTTATAATCTCTATCTACCTTTCGATGGCCTCTACAAAAACTAGAACGTTTTGTTGCTTCCTCGCGAAGGCTAGCACGTTTCGTAAAATTGCAACAAAAAATAGCATTATTCACGAGTTTTCATCGAACACAAACATGATTCGCGAAATCGCAACTATTCTGCAAAAAAATTCTCCTGATGTAATTGAAGAGCCTAATATGGTAGACATTTTTCAATCATTATGAAATAAATTGATTATATTAATTTACTTAATTAAATAAGTTTTTATGGCTGATTATGACAAATAACATGATAACATTTATAATATCATTTATTTTTGATATTCAAATCTTCTTTTTGAATAATGTTTAATTATCAAAAAAAAATTTTATAATTAAAAATTTTAAAACATTTTTAAACAAGTAAACTTTTAAAAAGTAGGTATCTGCATTTATTTGTGAAAAAATAATTACTTTAGCAAATTTGATTGTTAATCTATAGTTTTTGTTGATGAATATTTCGATAGTTTAATTTCAAAATGAAAATAATTCATCTACTTCATAATTTAAATCAATATTTAAACTTTCACATAATTTATGTTTTTTATACATATAAAAAAGAACCATTATGCCAGGAACCCTAATACTTACGTAAAAAATGTCTCTACATAAGAAGAATGTTAAAATAAAGATAATATCTTTTTTGAACAGGCAAATTGTCAAATAATGAAAAGAGCAGCGTTAAAAATACAGTGGAGGCAGTTGCTAATAGGACCACTGCCGACGTAAACGATTGCTTAGGTCTAGGCCTATCGATTGCGATGCAGTTAGAATCGTTATTAAAGAAAAATGCCAATGGCACTAAAGCCCAGAATGCACGTTTCTATATGTCATCAAGGAAAAAGCGTCGTAAGGTTGAAGTTATGGTCGGCAAACAATTCGGTCTAGAATGGACAGATTTTGATATTAAACGAAACACTGCTGTCATCATTCACGGCTTTCTTTCAAATGGCAACGAGACCTGGATTGAGGATATGACCAAGGCATATTTGACTTTGGTAAGTTCTACTTTCAATTGGATTATTGCTTATTATATAACTATAATTTTAGAAAACATCTCCCGACTTTCCCTAATTAAAATCAGATTTAACTTAATTTTTGGGATACATATTAAAATTGCAGATATTTATTGAATCATAATTCGGAAAAAAGAAGTTAAAATAAATAACAAGCTACTGGATATATGATTATATATACAATTGTAAGATTATACATGCGAATTCATTTTAAAGTTACATTTTAATTCTTTTAAACAATAAATTCACAATTTCGTCCGCGCGCGCGCGCGCGTGTGTGTGTGTGTGTGTGTGTGTGTGAGAGTGTAAATGTGAACTATAAAAGAAAAAAAAATACGGATTAGGGAGTGGATAATGCTTATGTAAAATAAAAAGCAAATCGGATCTGCGTGCGCGCGCAAGTCCGCGTTGTCGGCAGGGGTGGGGGGAGGGGGGGGGGCTAATCAACGTCTTTTATTAAATAGCTCCTCGGTATCGTCTTCCTAACGTACGCGCAGCGATTTTATTACTTATTTTTTCGTCGCTGTAGGTATGCGTAGACGTAGAGAAATACCAGAACAATGGAAAAGACTGTCGAAAACAAGAAAGAACCGTTGCATGAGTGAAATAAAACGAATCGCTCGGACACTACATGATGTGGCGACACATATGTACGTATAAAAATAATTAAATCAAACTCGAGATATTATAATTTAATTTATTTATCATTAGCAACAATAAAAAATGACTTTCCGAGTCAATATATTACAATTATAACAATATTATCTGTTCATTTAAATAATATTTATTTAGCTAAATTTCTTCGTTTATAAAATTAATGTAATAATTAACTGATTGAAAAACGTCGGGCGCACCTGTTGGCATACGAGCCACTAAAACTAACTAATCCAGCATTTTGTTCGTTTATTTATCAAAGGACTTCCACTATCACGCTATAAATAAATAAAAATATAAAAAAAAGAATATTTATACAAAATTAATCAGTTTTAAAAACAGATAAGCATTGATACTAACAACACAGACACCTACGATAGGATCCGCCCAAGTAGAAATATTTATATATTTTATATAGAGGCAGAGTTTATAAAGTTTGTATACAATCTATATCAAAAACTGATTCTATATAGGCTGCATAAAATTTCTATAAAAGTAATAAAAAAATTCCTGGAAAAAAACGTTTATTACGAGGTAATTATTAAATAATTAACTATGACTAATTAAGGTAACAATTAAAGAAATAATAAGTGACTCAGAGAAGTATTTTAAGCTCCTTATGTAAAAAATTATCAAAAACAAGACAAATTCTTGTTGTATGTCTCAGGGAGAGTCTCTACAGGAGCGCAACATAGCGGCGATAAACAGAAACTTCTGAAAGATAGCTCGCTAATAGCATTTGCCGATATGCCGCGGTCCTGTAGACTCCCGTCCCTTGAACAAATTGAAACACCCGAATTAGGATATAACGTAAGATTCAGTCGAATGACTACTCTTAATGGAGAGTCACAATAACAAGTATCGGCCTTGTTTTTGATAATTCTTTATAAAGAGCTTAAAATTCTTCTCTGAGTCACTTATTATTGCTTATTTTTAAAATCCACATTCAAACGTTTATTTGGAAAAAGATGAACGTCAAGCGCTCCGTACACATAAAGACAATTTTCAGAAATTTTTTTGAGTGATTTTATTAGCATTTTCGTTAGCTATCTACTTACCGACAGTACGGTTTTTATTTAATTAAATAAATTCCCATTATCTTTTGGCAAAAGACGAACGTCAAGCGCTCGGTACATGGGTAAATCTACGGAATGGTGTGATTTTGTTGTAACTTTTTTTTAAAGTAATTTATTGCTGCCATTAGCGGAGCGTGCGAAGCACATAAACGAAACAGGGTGTAACATCTTCAATTTTTACGTAGAAAAACAGTCCTATAATCCATATTAGTGTGAAATGCATGCTCAAGTGTGGAAATGCATAAAAATGTCTAAAAAAAGTCTACTTTTCGAGAGTGACAAAAAGTGGACTTTTTTGGAAATTTTAGTTCATCCCGAGGTTGTAGCCTGCATGGCACACTAATATGGTTTACAGGTCCGGTTTTGTACGTAAAAATTGAAGATATTACAGCCTGTCTCGTTTATGTGCTTCGCACACTCCGCTAGTGGCAGCAATAAATTACTTAAAAAAAAAGTTACAACAAAATCGCACCATTCCGTAGATTTACCCATATGTAAATCTGACGTTCGCAACGTTTGCGCACTCTTTTATTTTTTCTTTTTTATTTTATTTTTGGGGAAATTGTCGAACGTGCATGCGAGCATCGTTGAATCTCGCGCCACGCCACAACTCGACCGATGGGCCGCACCCACGAACGGCGGGGAGAGAGCGAGCGGCTCTCAAACCGATTTGCGGCCCATCCGCTGACATTTTTCGCCGCCGTGCGGCAGCCAATCCCCGAGCCGGCACCTCGCCCTCCGAGGTATTTTTCTGCTCAACGCAGGATTTCGAAGCGACACTCGCCCTCCGCGCTCCTCCGGCGGCAGACCTCCACCCCTCGCCGGCTTTCGCACCAGGTGAGCCTCGCCTTGACTCCCGCCAACAGCGACTCTCGCTATGGCAAAAGGAGTCATCCTTACTCTCGCCAAGTGCGGCTATCGGCCGCCCAGACATACCTCGAGTCACGCTCGGTGTCACCAGGACATGGCGAGGAACACCCTGGTGACTTTTCATCACTTTTCCTCAACTTCGCTCCCAAAAACACTTGTATCGGAATATAGTCAGTGCGCCGCTCTAAGGACTTGCCTATTTGTAATTCAATCTCAACCACAATAATGCCGTCCACTGTCCGTATCATTTCGTAGAGACACGACAAAGGGAAATTCTCCCTGTATTACATCGGTTCCACCAATGATCGTCCCGCTCTCTAAAGTTGAATTAGTGAAAATTGCTCCACCTATTCTATTTGATTAGTGGAAAAAACTACGAAAGTCTCTACATCTCTACAAAATCATACTGGACGGTAGGGATGTAACCGAATAGTTAGATATTTTTTTATTTCTTCTTTTTTGCATTATAGTCGTTTTTTTAAAACTACTAATGAAATAGTGAATATTTCACTATTAAATTAGTAGTTTTTTCTACTAATTCAATAGGTGAAGCAATTTTTATTAATTCAACTTTAGAGAGCGCAATGCTATAAGCTTAATCCTAAAGAATTTTTAAAAAGTTGAATATTTGTATAATTATTGTATTCCATATTTACTTACTACAATTGCAAGGTATTGCAGTAATAATAATAGTATGAACATTTTAACTCAGAAATATTTAGTGAAAATTTTTGAATGTATAGTCCAATCTACAACTCTATTTCTCAACGATTTTAAAAACTTTGCCTTTCTTAGGTACCTGCACGATAATATAGTTTGTCATGACTTTGAATTTAAAAAAAAGATAACTGTTTTGGTCATGACTCAATATAAAACCATTCTAAAGACCTTTATATTTTTAAAAACCGCTTTCTTCTATTGTATAATAGTAAGAATATAATATACATTATTTATACTTACTTGTATTGAACGTATAAGTACGTATTAATAATCGAGTTTGTAAAACGACTTTGTATGAGTCAAGCAAAAAATTAAATATAAAAATAATAAAAATAAATTTAAATGTAACGGCCAACGTTTCTACAGTGGTCTCTGTCTTCTCAGGGCCAAGCTGTTTATTTGAAAATATATACAAATTAATTACAATGCCAACGTAAGAATATTAAAACCGTTATTAACTTACATATCGTATGAAAAACATTGGTGTTACGATTATTAGAAAGAACATGAGTGAATATAACAACTATCATAAGTATACGTATTATTAAGCTAATATTTGAAATTAATTTATTTTTTTCAGGAGGACGTAAATGTAATCGATGTAGACTGGAGTGATGGTGGTGATACTTATAATTATTATAAAGCTGTTGTCAACACCCAAACCACCGGAAATCAATTGGCAACGTTAGACATATATTTTAGATTATTATTAATTTATAGGATTACATTTTTAAAAAGGCAACTGTAGTTAATTTGGTCACCTTAAGTGGAATTTTTTTGTATATTTCTGCAAGCACGATTAGAAAAAAATAATGAATAACCATCAAACTATAAGTACCTACATCTTCTACTAGAAAAAATTCCGATTACGTCAAAATTGAGCTTAGCCTTGGTAAGAGCTGCATGCTCAATAAAAAAGTGGCTTACTATATGCTCAATAACACGTGTACCTAATACGGGCTCAGATATGACTTCTCAGATAAATACTGTTGTAAACAAGCGAAAAAGATTCGGAAAATATTGTAATTATTTAGAAGACATATTATTGACATTTTTTAGTTATTTATATGAATCAGCTCATGCAAAATGGGTTCCTAGATATACGGAAATTTCATACACTTAATGTCCTTTTTGACATGAGCCGATTCATATGATTTATATTAAAAGCCTTCTCGAAAAGTATAGAAAATGTGATTATGTATATGACCGAATTAGGTATATGGCCTAATAAGCTTCGGTTAATAATAATATTATTATTCGACTTTTAATAATATTAGAGAAGAGATTGCATGAAGTTAAAATAGTAAAATCTAAAAAATATTTCAATTGCAGTATTATCATAACTATTTATATTTTCTATTGTAGGGTAGACGTACCGGTTTTGGCCACTGCTCCGTTTTTGGCCACATTTTTAGGTAGCCAGAACAGGTGAAAAAAGAATCCTTAAGGTGGTCAGAACCGGTACATCTACCCTACTACTATTTTTATTTAGTAATTAGCAAATACATATAATGTTAACTATAATACATATTGATAAAATTTTCTTTCAACCAAAGATTATTCGGTCAAATCGCCAACTACACACTCGAAAAAAATGAACCAAGTGAAGAACAATGGGGCACAATTCACTGCATCGGTCACAGTTTAGGAGCTCATATCTGCGGATATGCAGCCAACGAGATTAAAAGACGAAGAGCTCGTTGGACAATACGCAGAATTACGGGATTAGATCCAGCACAGCCTTGTTTCAAAACAGCTGATTTAGCATTGAAACTAGATAAAAATGATGCACCTTTCGTGGACGTCATTCATACCAACGGCCGATTTTTAAAAAATCTCGGATTAGGATTGCCGCAACCTATAGGTATGTTTTATTCATTTTTAATAAATTTTAGTTAACAATTTTATCTTTTAGCAAATCAAAATAGACAATCAAATTATTTTTAAATTCTTCTCTATATTTATATTAATAAATTTTTACTACATTACTTACTACTGGTTTTTTAACAACTTTCTCATTAGGTCATATTGATTTTTTTCCCAATGGCGGAAAACAACAACCTGGCTGTGAAATCACTAAGTATACAATTCCAATTTTGTCAGTACCGAAAGAAGGTAAATACTTGAAATGTTACTAATAATAATTACTGTGAGTTTACTTAATTTTAATTGTACAAGTGTCATAATTAAATAATTTTCCTAGCTATAAATCAAGCCATATGTAATCATGGAAGATCTTACTTATACTTTACCGAATCAATCGTTAATTCAGTTGAACAAAATTGCACATTCTGGGCACATCCTTGGGACAGGACATATCGAAATATAGAGCAAATAGTAACAACCAACTGCACCGAGCAAATATGCTCAGAAATGGGAATTAACAGTGACAAATATCAGTTTAAGGGAAGTTTCTTTGTATTGACGTCTGCAAGTGCACCATATTGTCGTAAGCACTTTTGTAGTTTGACATATATATCTCTTTTAACCAATGTATAGGGAAGTACCTTACATCAAAACTAAAAACAAAATATGAAGTACTTAAACAATTTACACGCGACTTCGATTAATTTTATTTGTTAATTATAAATTAGAATTCGCCTATAAATATCGCTTATTAACGTGTAATTGTATATTAATTGCTGTATAAATTTTGAATATTTGTTTTAAAAAGCCTTAAATTTAATATCTGAATGTGAACTGAATGTGTTCGAATTTATGTTTAATCTTTAAACGGCCGGTGAGCCGATATGAGGAAATTCACAAAAAATTTAAACTTTTGGCAGTCTCAAATCTGGTAAAAATATTTTAAGACACCCCTTCCAGACGCGTTTTTTCTTCTTTTTTATGTTACAAAGTATCCGGAAAAATCCTGCACAATTAAAAAAGTCTTTGTCAGAAACTTTTTTTAATGTTCAAAGTTTTGAAAAAAATGGCAAAACGCCCTTTTCATTAAAACACAGCCATTTAGTCCAATAACGTTAGTTCTAATCAAAGTTTCAAAAAAGAATTTTAAACTAAAAAAAGAGCTTTTTTTCCTTTTTTGAAAATTAAAAATGTTAATTCCTTCAAAGGTTTAAGAGTTTAAAGTTGAACGTCGAAAAGGCATAAAAATGCTCTCAAAGTCGGGCTGACAATTCGTAGGATTTGTGCTTTTTTATGCCTTTGCGACGGTCATCTTGAGACTTTTATAACTTTTGAAAAAATCTACATTTTTTAATTTTCAAAAAAGCAAATGAAAGCTCTTTCTTTCTAGCTTAAATTTCTTTTTCGAACGTTGAGTAGAACGTTTCTAGGCTAAATGGCTGAGGTTTTAAAAAAGGCTTTTTCACACAGTGTGCGGTAAACACGGCTTGTCATGCTTGTTTTCCGTGTGCAAAGCACTAGATTTACACATACTCCAAGGAAGCGTGCGCAAAGCACTCGCTTTGCACACAGTTCACACATGCTCCGATTTCTTTTTATTTAAAAATTTTCTAAAAAGAAACGTATGTATAGAAACCCGCTTTACCGATTCAAAACCAATAACAAAACATAAAATTTTATATTCAAAGTAACTTAAATTGATACTTAATCTACGAGAAAAATATTAAAATATTAGTTTTACTACTTGCTTCAACGTCGCGCATGAATAAGAAAATTATGTCTCCGTATATATATGTAGGAGTGCGTTCTCAGGTTTCACGTAACTCATAAATCGCCTTCGGAGAGCTACCTCGCTCCTTGATCTAAAATCGGTTTGATATTTTATAGTGCTATATACAAAAAATAAATATGAGAATGAACTCTTCTGTTAGATAATAAAATACTCACAGTAAATTGTAATATAACTAGAATATGACTACTTAACTAAAATTATTATGAATTTCACTTAAAAGTTAATTTGTAGTTAATGTTCCAGATTCAGAATATTGGGATAAGGAGGAAGTTAAAAATATATTAAAAGAGGACTACAAGGAAACATTAGAAGATTAGGAAAAAATATTGAATTTATGTTGTTTTATACGAACACAAAGAGAGAAATAGCAAAGAACAAATGATCCTATTCAATAGATTAATGAAATGTCAACACTACAGTATTTGGTTTTATATTTATATATAGTACATATTATTTCATAGAAGAATATATGTGTGAATTTAACGTGTTACGTTGTTGAAAGTAAGAATTACCCTGTATAGCATTTATATTACCGAAAAATAAAATTATATAAATGAATTAGTTAAATTGTTTTTTTCTTTCGGCAATAAATTCATGAATATTATAAAGTCATGAATTAGTTGATCTCCCATCATTATTAAATATTTCACATTCTATGAATCAAAAACTGAAAATTATGAATGACCTTTAAAAATTTTGTAAGTTCTAAAAGTATACGTAAGTTGTTTCTTAAGGGCACACCGATATGTGTAGGTGTAATTTAAAGAAATAATTACTCATGTTTTGTGACAGATATAAAAATTTTATTTTATTCAGCTTTTATTACATTGAAATATTTACTGCAGAATTTGAGTTCTTTCATTAAACACAGCAAATATCAAATATGTCAATTCCAATAGAAGCCACATACCAATAATAGAAACAATAAGTGACAATATCAAGGTTTTTCGGAGATATACTCGATTGGTAATTACTTTTCATTTACAAATAGGAACTTATGCATTATCGTCACTCTCGATTTGTTCTTTAATAAAAGATCTGTAGTTTGAAACTGCAGTATACATGTCTGGATATCCTTCAGCACACGGGATTCCGAAAGCAACTATTCCAACTAATTCATTATTAACTATTAAAGGACCTCCACTGTCACGCTATAAAAAATTCAATATTTGATTAATACTTATACTTACTGCTGTTTTATTGTTACGACAATATATGATAATAGCAAAAAGCGTTAAATTAAAAATTGAAACGCAGTTCAATGATTATAATTTCGACAAATAAGAATTTACTGTTTTACCATTATTTTCATTAAATAAATAATCCATTGTAATGCTTGCCCTTTCGTAAATGGCTTGCACATATTCTCAAGCCAACTGATGATTTAAATTATCAACAATTCTATAAGAACTTTTTGACTTATTGACTTATATGATTGCATGCCTTGACTTTAATTTGTAAATCGGTTTGAGTATTTACTACAATCTCTGTAATTTAACATAGGTAATGTATTTTTAATTAAATCGTTAGTTATACAATACTGTGACCTGTGAATTTTAAATTTGAACTGCATTTTGACCTTTGAAGCCACCCGTTAATTTGCATAATTATCAAGTCGAGAAATCCTTAGGACCACCTCGTTTTCTAGTATATGAATACAATGTCGGAGCATATTATATACAATTTTCATTGAATATCTTTGTTTATTATTATTTTGACGTCATTACACGGAAGGGATGATAGATACTTTTTGAAAACTCAAAATAAATTCAAATAAGCTGAAGAAGATTGTGAGTGTTGCTTGAATATTAAATTCTAATGTAAGTTTGTGAATAAAATGATATTTGGCATCTAATCATATACCTATAGCTGTCCGATCCCATCACAACTCTCCCCTATATAAGGTTTCTGAGGTCTTTGTTAAGAAATCCGTCGTCAGATTATCAATATTCAAGATAACGGATCCAATATGGCGGACCAAAATAAAAAAATTAATACAGATTTTAATAAATATCTATATAATTTTGGACTTTTAGAGCCTCGTACGAGATTGACCTGAGATTACTGCGATTTATTTTTGAATACCAGATAACGCCTTCGGAGACTGAAATCACTTCTTATTGTTACTAAGATAATACTTTAACTTGAAGAAAAACATGAAAAATAGCATTAAAATCGTGCATTTATATCTAAATAACGTGATAAAATAAAAAGGATAATCAGAAAATTTAAAAACATTTAACAAAGGCCGTTGCTAATTAATTTTGTGAACTTGAATATTTAAAACTATGTATAAACCAAATTTTATATAAAATTTTGACTACTACAAAAATCTGATATTATACATAAGAAGTATCACAAAGTCACTACCAAATAAGTCAAAAAGTACTTATGAACTTACTGGTTAAGAATTTATGAATTGATGGTTTAACGAAATCTCATTTTCATTATAACAAAAACTTTCCCAATAACAGATTTTAAAAACATTAAAGAAAATACATTAATTCTTATTTATCCCAAATTCATTTACTAGGGGAGTATCAGGGATTCAGAATTCGAATTAGAGATCAGAAAAAATATGGTCTAATGCGTAAAAAAAGTTCATGGAGCGAAAGTTGTTGTGTTATGTAAAAAATAGTTTTAAAAGCATCTTTTTAAAATGAAAATCATTTTCTTTAGAAAACTGATAAATTTAAAATTAATAAAAAATTTGGTATATATATTTTGAAGAATACAAAAATCTTGATCTTAGCATTTTCATATTCTGCTCAAAATAGATAGCAATGAAAATAGTATAAGAAATAGCAAGAATCTGGATTACCATGATTATGCGTATATTTTCATTGATAAACTTTGATCTAGCATAAATTTAGAAGAAAACATTTTTTTTTTTTCTATAAAAAGTATCAAGAAATACGTTCAATTTTCTCGTTTTAAACAAATTTTCTATATAGAATGATTCAGTTTTTAAGTAGATGCTGTTCAACCCATTTTTTGAAATAACATTTCATAAATTAACTCTTTCGATGCATTAGATTTTAATTTTACTTTTTCTAGTTTTTTTTTATTCTTTCGCATCTAAAAACATTGCAGAATTTTAAATCACCGAGACTCTACTAATCTATGATTATGTGGATTACAGCAAATGATTAATGTTTATATATAAAATAACTGAATAAAAAACCATGATTGAACTGTTAAAAATTCTTTTGAATATGATCTACTCTTATTTACTATTTATTAAGACCGAAACTGTTATTTATTTAATACTTACGTAACAAAGTCCTGTATAGTCCTCATCATTCATAGCACAAAATATTTTTCTTTCTGCTAAAAGTGAAACTATGTTTGTTACAACACTTGGGTTAACTGTATTATATCGTTCCATAAGCTTAGCACATTCAACTGGCAGATAAATAACTACTTTCATTTTTTGAAGTGTATTAACATCAGATGTCAAAGTAAGCTTATGAATTTTCTGATGAATGCCCCAACCAGCTACGATTCCGTCTTGGCTTACCATTGGATAATCGGTAGCTAGTTCAATAGGTCTCACTTCTGGATCAGTGACTTCGTCCATAAGCTGAATTGCACCATGGAAATGATCATATTATTTTGTCAGATACGAGATTTACATTTTGATTGTTATTAGCAATAAAATATAGAAAGTAACATAAATACCGTTATAATTGCTATGTCGAAGCTGTATTGCCCTCTTCCAATATGGTAGTTACTATGATGAACTAATCTTTGAACTCTGTAAATTTTATCAGAGCTTGGATTAATGGAAACCGAATTAATTACTGCAGTCACATTTTCAGGTGGTAACTGAATTTCGTCAAGACCTTCAAACACACTCTTGTCTGCATATACACAATGTGCTGCTGTAAGAACATGTCTCCTAGTAATTAAAGCACCGCCGCAATAGTGTAAACCTGTATGGTTTCGCAAAGAAACTATATACGGAAATTCACCCGGAGATGCATCTGTACCGCCAATTATTGCCTCACTGCTCTGTAGTAGAGAAAATTCTAAAAAATTTATAAATGCTTATTGAACCACAAGATTTTTGCTAGTATTTCTTCAATTTATTTCAGTACCGAATATATTTATTTTACAATATGTTGCACTGCTTTACTACATAATACCCACACGCACACACACACTATGATTTAAAATGTCCAGTACACACACAGCCTAAATAACTACGTATAAAATAAAACAAATAGATAAAATACAATATAGATTGTGATATACTTACGGATGTATACTCCTGCTAAGCACACAATACCACCAAATAATCTCAAAGCTAAAACTAATCTCGGCATGATGCAAATTTATTACGTCGAAAATTTTGTATTCTTTCATGTAGTGGAATATTATCTTCTATTATAATTATATATTTCAGTCAGTAAATAATAATGTGAATTTTGTAGCTGCGTCAACTTCGTAAAAGACAACTTGTGTATTTATTCAACGCTTAGTATACGTTCAAAATTTGGTATTTATACGTTACGGCGACGAACCCTTGAATTGTATCCAAAACAATGAGTCTATTGACTTTTATTGATGTAACATCGTTATTCGATCGATATATTATTTACTACCTGCTGTGCATCATATAATGCTTATAAATATTAAATTACAGGCTGCTTACAGATAACATCTTCTTTACACTTATTTTTTAATGTTTTCTTTTTACAAGATATTTCCCACCACATAGGAAACGAGACAATTTTTCAAAAATATTTAAAAATTGGATGTAGAGTCTACACTCCAACAATCCTTTAAGCAAATAAAGCTTTTATGTCGTATAGAATTAAAAAAAAAGCCGCTGTCAATTCATTGGCATGTAGCTTCCTCCAAATGAATTTATCGTTCCTATGTGTGTAATTCCGCCAATTCTGTGTCCAAGCTTCTGGACGAGCCTTCATATCTTTAAAAAAATCTCCAATAATTCTTTTCTGGTGTATAACATATTAACTACAAAGCGCAACAGTCATAAACGAGTACGCTTGCTTTAATTTAAAACGAATCCACAAAATAGGCCTCAAAATCAGTTCCGTAGCATGTCCGAAAGTCAAATTTGGGTATGAAACGGTGCTATACACAACAGTAAGCTTCCCTGCAAAAACTATCTTATTAAAATAGATTTGTTCCGATTAAAAAATCCAACATGAATTAATCGGAAATCTTAATACGAATAATTGATATTTTTCTCACCTTATTAAATCCGATTTAATTTATATTTAAGTTTTAAATTCAAACTTTAATATGAATCAAATCAGATTTAATAAGGTGAGAAAAATTTTCCCATTAATTCTGATAAAAACTGATTTAAATGAATCAATTTTAATACTTTGAAATCTGTTATTTTCGAATTAAGATTTCCGATTAATTCATGTTGGATTTTTTAATCGGATCGAATCTATTTTCATATGATAGTTTTTTCAGGGTTCATTAAAAGTATACCTGTACGTACATCATAAGCTATAGAGGTAATACAACACATTTCTTATAGTTTTACTATTAAAAAACCGCTGCCAATTCTTTGGCACTTAGCTTCCACAAAATAATTTTTCAATTCCTTTTAACCAATTGAAATTGTAAAAATAAATTTTTAACAAAAATAAATGATAAAAAATTTCAATAATAA
>JAPYZP010001644.1:0-17690 GCA_030522985.1 Torymus sinensis | reverse complement strand
AGAGGTCGCCGAAATGAAACAACCAGAAGATGAGACAGTAGACGTACAATTAAAGAAGAAACCTAAGAAAAAACCTGTTATAGAGGAAGCTCCAGCGGAATTAACAATAAAGAAGCCAGCTCTTGTAGACGAAGAAAAAATTGAAGAGGATGTCGTTGAAAAAGTGGAAGTGAAGCTTAAACCTAAAAAGAAAACTACTGCCGAAGAAGTATCGGAGAATATCACTGTTTCAAAACCAGCCTCAGATATTGCAGGTCCTGAACCAGAAGGTGTTAGTGTGGATGTTCTCCTAAAGAAATCATCTTCTAAGAAGGATATACCAGAAGATGCTGCTGCTGAATTGACTGTAGAAAAACTATTGCCAGTGTCGAGTGATGTTGAAGAAGAAGTCCCAGAGTTTACTCTAAAACGCAAACCACCGCAAATGGTTCCCAAACCTATTGAGGAAACTTATGAAGATGTTACTATTAAGAAATTACGTTCACGGAAAAAACCACGCCCGGATATTCGAGAGGTAACTGAAACTGAAACTGTAACATTTAGGCCACGAACAACTAAAACAAAAGAAGACGTTGAACAAGAATTTAAAATTTCTCTGAACACATATGAAGAAGAAGATATATCTATGTCTGGTAAGGTGAAGCTTAAACCTAAAAAGAAGAAATTGACATATTCTGAAGAAACTGGCGAAGAAACTATAAGAATTGTACAGGAATTCGATGATTCTGAGCCAATCGTGGAAGAAATTATCTATGACTCAGATAAAGACGAATATAGTATAGAAGAATTAGAAACAGATGAACTTCGTTTACCATTTAAACGTAAACCAAAAGAAAAATACCATCCTTATTCTGTAGAAGAAATAGAAGATGACGTCCGACTGACATTAAAAAAGGAAAGAAGATATTCTCGCGAAGAAGCTGATGAATCATTAGCCTTAAAACTTAAACCAAAACGCCGGTTATCAACATACGAAGAAGGTTTGTTAATATTCTTTATTATTTTTAAGCATTTCTTTACTTGGCTTGCATAGCTCATGCTTCCAACATCTTCAATTTTAACTAAATCATCGGCTGTTTTAGCTTAGTAAGTAATATACTCTTCATTTTCGTTTGTTTCAACCTCTTTTCCTCCTATCCCTATTAACCTGCACTAGTAAAGCATATCGGTAAAGCGGTAATAATGATTTTATTATAATCTTTATTAAATTAAAACAAATTAAAATTGTAGAGGAAGCCACACTTAGCATCACAAAAGAGGAAGAATCTATATATGAAGAAGGTAAAATTAATTTTTATTTACTTAAAATGAAAAATGAACCTAAATAATATTTTTCTACTTATTGTGTAGATGCAGAATTGGTGATTCGAGATGGTGATACAATGTTCTCTATTTGTTCTTATATGGCAGAAACCGATGAAGCTATTAATTTAGTTGAAGGAGAAAAAGTTTATATTATTGGTAAGTAACGAGTCATCATGGGCTATTTCTCTAAGACCAACATAATAAAATAAAATAAAATATTCTTATGTTTTTAAGAACATACAAATTCCGATTGGTGGTTCGTCAAGAAAAATTTAACTCAAGAAAAAGGATGGGTTCCTGCACAATACCTTCTGGATGAAACTCAGTATACATTATATTTACAGCGGAAACTCCATGAAAAAATTGATAAATTACCAGTATTTGAAAGTAAGACAACCAAATATATTTTCTCAACTCAGGCATGAAATCGGGCCTTATTCGCGTGTAAAAGTAGGAGAGAAAATTTCGCATTTCCAGGATATTTTATGAAAGTGGTAAGAGATATCCATTTCTACCCTAAAACAGGTGAGAAATGAGAAGCTGGTGAGAAATATTCATTTCTACCCGAAAACAGGTGAAAAATGGCCATTTCTACCTTAAAACAAGTGAGAAATAAATATTTCTACCTCCTTTTAGGGAGGTATAGTTAATTGTGTATACATTTCAAATTATTTAGATTTCCAACTGCGTTGTGTACGACTCGAAATGCCCAATCCTCTCTCCGACTCACACACGTAAAAAATGCCCTGTCATACCTTCGTTAAAAAAATACAGCGTGTAACACCGAAAGAAAAGATATTTCAGACTCGGGTGAGGTATTTTCAGCACTTGTCTCTCTCTCGTGCAGAACACCTCATCCTCGCTAGAAAGTGCTTATCTTCTCTGCTTGTTGCACAATGTACTATTTCATAACACCGTGAGAAAGACTAGATTTTCCGCGTTCACGAAATACCATTTTTTCAGATGCGTTTGATTATCGTGTGATATTTTCTGCCTTCACAAAATAGCATTTTTCCGCATGTGTTTGATTAGCGAGCGATGCATGCAAATGATATTTGGGGCACGAAAAACGGAAACTGAGACTTGAAATAGTACATTTTTTAACGGAGTGTGTAAAACTCGACTTTTCATGCTTGCTTTGCGTGCGCAAAGTAACTGTTTCACACACGGCGTGCGCGAAGTAAATCGATCTGCGCATGCGCCTACTTCGCGCACGTCGTGTGTGAAACAGCTACTACTCACACGCAAAACAAGCACGAAAAGGCGAGTTTCGCACACTCCGTTAAAAAAATAGTTTATACCACTCTAACCCCAAATCATAACTTTAATATGATTATTCGGCGCTCGTGCGAAAAACGTCACATGAGCTAAATAATCACCTTCCGCACCCGTGTCGAAATGTACTATTTCCACACTCCGTGCGCAAAGTGCGGTTTTGCGCACGCTCGGACAAAAACGTGCTCGCAATCGTGTAAACGTGTACGAAATCACTCTGCACTCGTATCGAAATGTACTAATACGCAACTCGTGCGCAGGGTGATTTACGCACGAGTTGTGTAATGTACTTACAAATAATTTTGTCTTAAATTCACTTGAATTTTATGTAGGTACTTCATGTTTTTAACTTTTTACAGAACCTGCACCGGGGGATAACGTTACAGCTCCTCGTTTTATTGAAAAGTTACAGCCGATTCACACTCCTGATGGTTACACAGTACAATTTGAATGTCAAGTAGAAGGCATTCCTCGTCCCCAAATCACATGGTTCCGACAAACAGCAATCATTAAACCTTCCCCAGATTTTCAAATGTTTTATGATGATGATAATGTTGCCACGCTTATTATTAAAGAAGTTTTTCCTGAAGATGCTGGAACATTTACTTGTGTAGCTAAAAATACAGCAGGATTTGCATCAACTACAACAGAATTAACAGTTGATGTGCCCGTTTCTGATCATGGATCTGATGTAACTATACTTTCGAGGAAAAGTTTATCCAGGTAAAATAAGTTTAATAATTCTTCTTGGTAATTTACTAAACACGTTAGCAAAATAGTAAAAATTCAGAAAAAATAATTTCATATTATTAATAAATTCAGTTTATGATAGCATCATTTTTTGACGGCAGTCAATACGTTAATTAATTTTATTTTATTTTTCAAAATAACACCGTGTATAAGATAATGCTGACAATAAAGTTATTTTCCATTTAAAAGACACTATCTATTTGAGTTCTAGACACACTCACTTAGTTATAGGTTTATTTTTTTTTTATATTTTTACATAAAAATGTAACTGGATACTTTTGAAAGTTTAATGTAAATATTGTCGTAATTGTCGATTTTCCGATAAAGATGTATTTGATAATAATAATAAGTAACTTAATAACTGCTGACGGGATCAGTACGACCCCCCAATATGTACAAGAAATGTCATCGACGTCAGATACCTAAGATTTGGAAAATAATATTCTTTTAATATAAAAATATCTATCTGGAACCGCATTTGGAATATGTTCGTATTCTACACTTGCTTAAAAACATAAAACTAATCGAACGAACATGAGTAAAGGAGCGAAAACAGTTTCTGTAGTATTTTCATTATTACATACATTTTACTTCTAAAAGAGGACACATTTATGTTATAGTTATTTTTTTGTTTATTTCTTTATTTTTTCTTATCTTTACCTCCACAAAAGATGTGAAACTTAAACAGTTATCGAAACCAAACTTTAGGATCTTACTATATTGAATACATTAGTTTTAAGTTGAATGAAAGATTTTATAAAAAATTAAGAATATTTTTTCGCGTTATCATTAGTTATTTATTTTATTGATTAGCTAGTTTATTTTATGTTGAAATTATTTCAAGTTTTTTATCATATACCGAAATTTGTGTTCTTATTTAAATTATAATCCCTTCATTCATCTCGAAACCAATATATTCAGAAGTAGATCCTGAAATTTTCAAGTTATTTTGTGCACTGGTATATTTTCTTATGGAAGGGGATCTGAAACGAAACAAAAACAGAATTAAGAGAAAATTAAGAAAATCTTTTGCATAAATTCGTTAAATATCGAGACATTTCCCTGTTAGAAAATAGACCAACTTCTTTGGTTATCATGTTAATTAAATGGAAGCATTTCTACTTAAGATTAACATTAAAATTTAATTAAAGCTATTTAAAAATATCATTATATTTTAAAGCATCTACAATATAATATTTCCACATGTATAAATAGTTATTCTTCGTCGAAAATAGCAACATAATTATGGTGTGACGTTCTTAATTTAATAATTGACCAACGGTTTGCAAACATAAGTGACTACAAACATACGGGCTAAAAATTTGGTTTTTGTTTCTTATACTTATATATAGACATGTTTTCAATCAAGTTTCCTATTAAAGTCCCTAGACGAAATAGAAAATAGTTTTTAGCCAAGAAATCGCCTGTTTCATTGAAAATGGAAAAAGACGCCATTATGTCCGACGAAACGACTTTTCTCACATTATTCAAACATTGAATACACTCAAAAATAGAAAAGTTTTTCGAAGACTAGCATAAGCTTGTTCTTGAGTGGTTCAAAGATATAAATTAGAAAAAATAAGAAACAGTTAGTCAGTTATTTAGTCAGAAAACGGCTGGCGGAAGGGTTATTATGGTAAGGAATGAGTAAGATAAAATCTAATGGGAATATATGGATTTTGGTTAATATCTACAAAAAGAGTAAATATTTTTTCGTTTGTAAATGTTTATGGCTTGCATTTTCGTAAGCTATCTATACCATACAATATTTTAAAATGTAACGTCAAATCTGTAATTAAACTTATGCGTCTATTTGGAGTTTTCGAGATTCTATTCACAATCTCTGAAATGAGCGAATAATATAGGAAAAATCGTTTCTTGCGGGTTTATCAATTAGCCATTTTTTCTACCTATTTACTTTAGTTTCTGGCCATTTTATAATAAACAAATTTCCACCAGGGCTATGGCTCGCATAAATATTAATTATAGATTTATGAAATATTTATATTCTGAGAGTATTTATAATATTTAGCACATTAAACTTGTTACAGGCAAAAATTATGTGAAACAACAATACAAGTAACATTGATTACTGTATATCTACATGCGTATACATTTAATTGCTTGTATCTATTTTCATTTCTTGTATATATAGTCCAATTTATTTCGTGTATAAAAAAAATATTTATATAATTATAAAAACAATTTATTTTAAAACCAATAAAAATGATTTTGTATGTTTAAATAATTTTCAGAGAGTCATCGCTAGCAGACATTTTAGAAGGAATACCTCCTACATTCTCACGACAACCAAAAGCTAAATGTGTCAAAGAAGGAGATGATGTTATTCTTGAATGCCGATTAGTAGCAGTACCGGAACCAGAAATTACTTGGTTTTATAATGAAAAGAAAATTACTACTGAACAAAACTTAACTATTGTGACTGAAAGTGACATGCATATGTATTGCAGTGTTATGAAAATTTCGAAAGTATTGAAACAACAAGAGGGCAGATACACAATAGTAGCAAAGAATAGAGAAGGAGAAGCTACTATCGAAATTCCTCTTAAGGTAAGAATATAATGTTTAATTATTACTTGAAAATTTTTATATTTCATATTATCTTAATGAAACATAAAAGAATATATTTACCATACTTGTAAACTTAAATTAATTATTATGATTAATTAACTGTTAATATTTGATAAAAGAATATTAATTGAGGATGCTAAAAATAATTTTTCAAAATCGTAAATACGAATTGTTGTGTAGGTTCAGACTGGTAACCAAGAACCTCCAGAAATATTAGAGCCATTAAAACCATTTGCTGTGAGAGAAGGTGAAACTGTTGTTCTTTCAACACAAATTGTTGGAAATCCATCTCCCTCAACCACCTGGTTGAAAGACGGAAAACCTCTTCTTGGAATGACACCGAAAAAAGATGGAAATACGAATATACTAACCCTTATTCAGCCGCAAATTTCTGATTCTGGAGAATATTCTGTCGTAGCAACAAATGAATTAGGAACAGCAGAAACTAAAGCTACTCTTACAGTTGAAGGTAAACTTCAACGTTGTCTTTTTAACATTCAGAAATTTTGCATATAATTTATTATAAAAATAAAAATTTTACTGTAATGCTTTTCAAAATATGCTTTTTATTAACTGAAATATATGCGCTTTGACACTACTTGCAGCGGCTGCTACTTTAGATGCTGCACTTGCTCTTGCGGTAGAAATAGCTAAAGAAGATTATAAAATGCTTCATCCAATTAAGGGTATCAATAATTGCTTCTTGATTCTTTTACCGCTTTAACCTTACAACTATACTAAAAAAACACAAAAATTTCACAGGCCCACAAAAAAAAATCATGCCTGAACTCGGCTTGAGAAACATGTTTTCTTACGTAGTTTGAGATTCTAAATTCACATCTAAAGTCAAAATGTGAGGTTTGCTGGGCCAATTTTGTTTAAATTCCGTTTTATTGACAGAAACTCCTGGAAATCAGGAAAAAGATAATCTAGTTAAAGTGAGCCTTTCCCTGGTTTCCAGAATTTCCTGACAATAAAACCACAATTTAAATAAAATCGGACAAAGAAATCCCCCCATTTTGACTTCAGATATAGATTGAGCACCTTAAAGTATATAAAAAAAAAACATGTTTCTCATACCGAGTGCTGATATATTTATTGTGGGCCTGTCAATTATGTGAATATTTTTTTTTCTGTATACTGTCAATAAAACAGTATTAACAAAAATTCGGCCGGCGAAACGCCTGTTTTAATTTCAGATTTGGATTCAGATCCTAGAAAATAAGTAAAAAAAAAACATGTTTCTTATGCCAAATTCAAACCGAGATTCAAACATGTTTTTTTTTGGTCCTGTGTAATTGTCGATCATATTACCGTAACAGATCAAAAATAACCTTTCGAATCATAGTTTTTAATTAAGTATTCCAAGCAAACTTTATACAACAATACTTAATATTAACTGAATATGAAGGTCTTTCTATATCGATCTATATCCACTGTAATATAATTCTCTCATAGCACCTAAATCTCTATATAGCATCTATCATGAAACTACAGAGATCTCCATATGACCAGATAAAATTAGATTTTTTACCAATTAAATTTTGAAAATAAATTAAAATATATACTTTTTCAATCAAAATAGTGTAATCTTATTAGAACGGAATAATCATTTCACCGATGGTGAAAAAATAAATTCATTTTTTGCCTATTTATAGTGAAAAAAAAAATTATTTGGCTAAATTGTGTTTTTTATTGCTATCGGGGTAACTTATATATAAATCGGAATATTCTTAAAATTACTGTTCAGACAACAATCATCATACGTATTCTTAGAGTACAAAGAAAAATTACTTAGGGAAATTCCTAACTACTACTTTTTTATACCAAGTAATCATTGTTCTACAAAATTTATTACCCAACATAATAAAGAAATTTTTTAAAAATATAGTGATATTTATTATTGTTTTATAAAAATTACTACAGCTCTAATAAAATAGATATCTTTCTTTTAAAAGCAACTAAAACGTAATAATTGTTGTTATTTTAAATAGTAAATAATAGAAAAAATTGACGAGTCTGTTCCGTACATAGAAAGAAAACATTTTTTCTCCGTATGTGCAAACTAATTTTAACTGTGTTATATACGTTATGTAATATAATTAATATTATATTATTTCTGTATAATTATATAACATCCCCACACATATTTGCTTATGGCGTTTTTTAATAGTTATAGTACAATTAATAACAATTAAATTCATTTAGAAATGCCAACTGGAGCTCCTGAACCACCACTGTTTACTGAAAGATTCCAAGAATTGACAGTCCCCGAAAAAGGAACATTTAAACTCATAGCTAAAGTTACTGGAAATCCTATACCAGAAGTAACATGGTTAAGGTAAACATTAAGTCCATAATCAAATATTTCTTTTTAAAAATTTATTTTGAAATTTAATTCATAAATATATTACAATGTTAGGAACAATAAACCATTAGAAAAATCGCCAAATATCATTCAAAGCTATGATGGTGAAAATATTGCCCTTGAAATCAAAAATGCTAACTCTGAGGTTGATGCAGGAGATTACAAATGTGTTGCGGTAAACCCCGTTGGCAAAACATCTCACGGTGCTAAAGTTACAGTAGATGTAGATAAAGTATCATTTGTAAAGAAACTAGAAAGAAGAAAAACGATTGACGAATATACAACTTTAGAGTTGACTTGTGAAACTTCCCACACAGTATCTACTAAATGGTGGCATAATGATATAGAAATAAGTGGTATGGATCACCGTGAAGTAATTATTCAAGATGGAAAAATTCACAAGATTGTTATTAAACATGTTATTCAAACCGATGAGGGAACTTACAAATGCACAGTTAAAAATCAAAAAACATTCTGTGACGTAACAGTTAAAGGTGAGAAATCATATAAAATAAGTAAATAACTGTAAAAGAACAAAGTTCATTTAAAAATATGTAAAAAAATTCCAGCTACAAAACCAGAATTTGTGAAAAAACTACAAGATTTCGAAGTCACAGAGCGTGATGAAGCGATCTTGGAAGTAGAAATCACATCCCAAACTGCAGACGTATCATGGCTTAAAGATGGTATACCGTTGACTCCATCAAACAAAAAATTGGAATTCATTAAAGAAGGAACAGTAAGAAAACTATTGATTAGATCAACTTCGATTCAGGACGAAGGTGAATATACGTGTACTCTTATTGATCAAGATTGTTCAGCTGAAGTTACTGTTGTTGGTAAGTAAAATACCAAAATTATAATATCACATTGAAATTAAACAGTTCGGTAAAAACCGTAATATATGTAATAAATAATAAACATACAGATCAATAGAATTTAATGTATTAACTATTTAAAAAGTTAAAACCTTGTTTGAGTATTGAAACGTTGATTTTTTTGTGAGAATTCACTCTAAATAATTATGTTTTCGCCACACGGCGCGTAAAGTGCGAAAAACAGCCTACTCATTTTACGCTCCCCGTGGAGAAAAGTAGTATATGCATAATCTACTATTTTGGCATACGACGCGTAAAGTATTGTCTTTACTCCCTGACGCTATAGCGTTTTACTATAGAAACAGTCACGCGCATGCACGTTTCCCTACTTTCTTCGGGTTCGCTCGGGCCGCAAATCACGCAAATCACTGCAGTCGACACTAATCAAGAAAAGTAGACACACGAGCATAGACGTCGCAGTTTCTAGGAGTGAGATTATGTGAGGTTTTGGACCCTGAAATCAGGGATTAAGCACAAATAACTTTCCGTCGGGCATGCGAACAAATTGTATATTGCTCTCGCTTCTCTCGGGAAGCAAATCCTTCGCGGGCGTACATAACTTACTTTACCCCTTAGGTGCATAGTCTACTATTTGCTAATGACTAAGTATATCAAACTATTTTTTAGATAGTTGTATTATAATATAAAAGTGATTAAAAATTATTTTTCAGAATTGCCACCTGAAATCATAACAAAAATGCAAGATGTTACAATAGCTAAAGGGGAAAAGGCGACATTCGAAATCGAACTCACAAAAGGAGACGCTTTAGTAAGATGGTTTAAAGATGGTCAAGATCTCCAATTTTCAGAATACGTACAACTTTCTATAGACGGTAAACGACAAAAACTGAAAATTTATAATTCAAACCCAAATGACGCAGGAGTTTATTCTTGCCAAGTGGGCACACAAACATCCAGTGCACGATTAATTGTCGAAGAACCGGGTGTTGAATTTATAAAACGTTTGCCTGAAGTAACTTTTGTACCACTAAATGAAGATGCTACATTTGAAATTGAAATTTCAAATCCAAATATTCCTGTTAAATGGTTGAGGTACGTACGTCAAAATAAATTTATATATTTTATTGATGGGGCAAATCATCACTACTTTATCGCAAAATATTAAAATATTATCTGTGTATTCTTTTGGAAATTTTATAAAATACAATGTTTGAATTATCACAAAGCGTTCTCTCAATCAGAAGTTACAGATACAAAATCGCCGCAATGCGATTTAAGAAAACTCTGATCGTGCACACGATAACATAAATTTTTTGAGAAATTACATACATATTAAACAAGAGATCCATATTGTACGTTTTTTCGGAAAGCACTAGTAATACATAATAATCTGAAAATTCCGAAAGCAACATTTTGAAAATGCTTCTAAATGAAAAAAAAATCGTAATTTTTTATTGAAATAATTTAATTTTTTACATTTTAAAGTGATTGGATTCTGTAGAGGGACCCCGATAACATCTACAAAATTTGGTCCCGAGTAGAATTTATCGCGATTTCATTAAAAGGTGTAAGCTCAAAGTCACAGAAAAATTTTTGTTATTTGAACGTTAATGGAATTTACAACTTTTGAACTTATATCGATATTATAAACCTTTGCAGCATACATTTTCTTTAAAAAAGTGCTGTTTTTCAGCACTTATTTCACTAAGCCTAATCTCTTATTTTCTTATCTTTAAAACTGCTAAAATTCAAATATTGTTTTTTATTTTTTCCTACATAACGTAAAAATATCTTAAAATATCGGCGACGGCGACAGCAGCGGAATATTTTTATAGTATATAGAGATATAGAATATTAAAAAATAACGCGAAAGTAACGTAAAGACAGTTTTTAATTAAATTTAACGTTATTCTTCGTTATTTTTTCATTATTTTACGTTATTTTTATATTTTTATATAACAAATATAATCGAAAAATAACGGAAAACGGCCTGTTTCTTGATTCTTAGACACGACGGCAGCGACGAAATATTTTTATAATATAGAGAGATAAACAAATTAACAAAAATTGTTTACAGTTTGCACAAAAATTTTAATTCTTTTGAAAATGTGAAGATCATAAAATTATTTTTAAAAAAAGGGTTAAAACGTATAAAAACTACTTTGAAATGTGTCCGGCTTCGCCGAACACTCCTGCACGGCGATCACACTAATGGGTAAAACCGCATTTTACGCCCTTGTTGCATAATATATTTCGCAAGACTATGCATAAAATTCGATTTTACGCACTCAAAGTAGGGCGTAGAAATGGTTTAAAAAAGGTGTCATATGGGTATCTCCCGTATAAATATATCTCTCGAAACGTGAACAAAATCCGTTTGTCAAATAACAAATCACTCCATCTAAATATTGTGCCATATATTATAGTATTATTTACGTCTTCTCATTATTATATATTTAACAATATTAAAGTCATACAATATTTATTATTAGGAAAGGACAAGAGGTTCTTGAATCACCAAAATATACAATAATTGACAATGGATCAAAAAAGACACTTATTGTCAGAAAATGCACTGTTGAAGATGCTTTAGAATACAGTGTTATTGCCACTAACGTCACATCTTGCTCGAAATTGAAAGTTGAAGGTAAATATGTTGATGCTTATATATATATTTTTAAAATTTGAAAATATTTTTTTTAACTTTAAAGCTAACTAAAATCTATTAAATTCTTTTAGTCGTAGAAGCAGCGCCTACCATTAGCATGGATTCCCCGAAGTTATACAAAGTTAAAGTTGGAGATGATGTAGAAATGTGTGTAAACTTTACAGCTGCACCAAAACCAACGGATGAGTGGTCTGTAAACGGTCATGTAATCCAGAAATCAAATCGAATTATACCTACTATGGATGAAGAATCGGCTACATTAACCATTAAAAAAGTGCACCAAGAAGATGTGGGAGACTATACATTAAAACTTATAAACGTTCATGGAGATGCAACAATAAATATTAAACTTATCATCATGCGTAAGTTCATTATAATTATTGTTCTTATTCAGGTTAAGAAAAATTATATTTTTAATATTATTATTGAAAAGAGTTTAATTTTAATATTAAAATATGATTCTCCCGAGCAGCGGTCGTGCCTAATTATATTACATACACAATAACGGTTGAGAATTCGGGGGTAATTTGCGCAAGAAAGAAACCTGCATTATCGCATTCAAGTAAATGAAGATTACTAGAAAGCTAGAGAGTAATGCGTTTGATAGTACCATTCCGAAATCGATTTCCGGTATCAGCGTGTACTTCTGATATCTATTTTCTCAAATCCCCCCGCTACAATACCAGCGTAGCTACGAATTTAAGGATGGATAATAGAATGTTATAAAAATAATTATTATTACAGTTTATTAAAATAACATTACAAGGTTGCTACTATAAATACAAAATAAAATACTTCTAAAATTGAGCAAAAATATTTTAAACAAATTTGAGACATTAGAATCACAGATATCAAGCATTAAACAAAAGTACACATTTTAAACATGGGCATGGTGCACGCAAGAATTACTCGTATTTATTGTACACACTTTAGCATTGGTACTTTTTTGTCTTTCATCCGAATTTAAAGTTTACGGGCTGATTTTCTTTATAACATTTGCCTTGAAATCAACGAAGCAAAACTAATAAAATAGCTCTTGAGATTGATAAAATAGTATATTATGCACCAAGGACGCAAAATGTATCATTCTTAGCGAGTGTGACCTTTGTGCGCACTGGGCGGAATGTTACAGCTTGCGTCCGTGGTAGTGTACATAACTTTTTTGTTCAAAGGCCTCAAAATGAGTATTTCGTGGCCTGAGAACAAAAAATGCCTTTTTATTATTCTTACATCAATTATTTCATAACTATTCTTTTGTTGATTTTTAGTTTTAAGTACTTTTAAGAAATTAAACAAACTTTTAATATCAAAATTTGATGAGAAACAAAAAAGTCTAACCATTTTATGTGAACTTTTGTTCAATGCTTGATATTCTGGTGATTCTAATGTCCCAAATTTGTTCAAAATATTTTTTCTCAATTGTAAAAGTACTTTATTATGTATTTATAGTAGCAGCTTTTTTATGTTATTTCATAATAAACTATAACAATAATTATTTTCCTAAAGTTCTATTTTTCGATAGTCAATCTCCTTAAACCAAAAACCTGAAACTTGCATGTTTTTTATATGTTCTTTCAATAATATGAAAATGAAAAAAATTAGTCGAGACAAAATATAAAAAATGCATCTTCTAGTATTTTTTAGTGTGCTATTTTAGAATCCGTAGTGAAAACCCCGTTTTAATGTATATTTGATAATAAGTTTTGCAATTTAAAAAAATACAAATATTTTGCTCTCTTTTTTCAAAGAAACCTAAATTTTCATAAGTTTTAAATTATTTAGAAGGCCTAAAACGATAATAATGTAGATCTGAGTATTAAGGCGATATTTTTTCTAGGTTAGCTGTAAACCAATAGATATCTTCTTCAAAAAAAATTATGCTGATTCTTTTTATTAATGAACTTGCTCATCATATCAATTGATTACAATACATTTTTTCAACAAAAATTGATTAGAAATTTATGAAAAGACTTTGAAAATATCGTATTTCTGCTGATGTTACTGCAGAGCCGCTGCTATTACTGCATTGGTGCTATTACACTCTTACAAATGTTATCCCTGTTTTATACAAAATGTGTGTAAAATATGAATTTCCCTATTTTGCACAATTATTTGTGTAAATGAATCACACAAATTTTGTATAAAAATTTTACACAATATTTGCGTAAAATCGCCGTTATACAAAAATATTTGTGTATAATCTGAGATAAAATCACTGTTTTAAAATTTGAAATTTTAGACAAAATTTAAATTACCTAGGATTCATATTTTATACAACATTTTTAACCGTGTACGGTGCCATCCTAAAGCATAGGCGAGAGGTATTACGACTCTACGTAAATAAATTAATATTCAAATCAACATCAATTGAAAAAAGTTTAATATATAATACTTTTATATTTTTGTATATTACTTTTAAATATTTATTTTATTTATACATAACAAATCGCAATGATTTTTATTTTAACAGAAGTACCGAGTGCCCCTGGTGCTCCAGAACCAACGAACATAACAAATGATAGCGTCACGCTTCAATGGACAGAATCCGAATTTGATGGCAATTCTGCAATCATTGAATATATTCTTGAATATCATGAAAAACAGAAAACAAGGTATGTTGAAAATATATTTACTATTATGTATCTACTTTGTTTATTCTTGTTGTATTTTTATTTCAATAAATATTTTGTTATTTACAGTTGGACTAAAATATCGGAAAAAATAACCAAAACTTCTCATACTGTAACTAACTTAACAACCGATTCAGAATATACATTCCGTACAAAAGCTGTTAACGCAGTTGGACCAAGCGAACCTTCGCCTAATTCAAGGAACATTAAAATTTCAAAATCAACAAAAATATCCGCAAATAAACCAGGACCTCCAAGAGGACCACTTGAAGTTTCAGGAATGACTAAAACGTCATTTACTATTAAGTGGCAGTCTCCAGAAGATGATGGAGGATCGCCAATTACTGAATACATCATTGAAATGAAAGAAACTTCCAAGCAGACTTGGCAAAAGGTACACTACGTATTAAGTGCAGAAAATGAAATATTGTAGCGTTTGAAATCTAATTTTAATAAATTTTAATATCAATTTACAGATAGGGACGACAAAAGAAGATATTACGCATATTGGAATATCGGATTTAAAAACTGATGTTTCATATGACTTTAGGATAACTGCAAAAAATAAAATAGGCGCAGGACCTCCTTATGTATCTGAAGAACCTATTGTCGCGGGTAAAAGACTGAGTGAGTATCGTAATATTCTATCAAGCTAATTTTTTTGGCTTGAAAATACTATATTTACTAATACTTTGACATTATGATATTATAATTATGCATAAAGCAATAACTTGCATTAATTATTTAAAATTTGCTTCCATTGCTTTAATAACGCTTAGAAATAACAAAAGTTTCGGAGGAAACAATATATGCTTTGCTTGGGACATTTCCTGGAACAAAAATTATTACTTGCAAGAGTAAGTTAAGTCTTTAAAAAAAAGTATCGTTGTAATTTAATTACACAATTTCATCATTATATTTTCCTTGTCACAGCACCACCATCTCCACCAACCAATGTGCATGTTACCAATGTTACAAGCAGAAGTGTCACGCTAAACTGGTCACCACCAGTAAGCAATGGAGGATCTGAAATTACAGGTACATTCGTCTGAAAATCCTAAATTTCTATTAATACTTTCAATTTTTTAAATAAAAAGACAATTTCTATTAATACTTTCAATTTTTTAAATAAAAAGACTACATAATAATGATATATAAAAGCAGATGTTTAAGATATAGGTATATAGGTACAATTTAATTATTGAAATTGTTTGTATTCACAAATCTAATTCAAATCGGTTATTAGACAGAAAATTAAGATACATGTGAAATTTCGGATACACGTTTATAAATATCTCAAAAACTCATATAAACTTTTAGAAGGCCAAAGAGGCTAGAAATTAAGATATTAATGTTTTCGATTTTGGCTGATTAACATGGGATCTTATGGGAAGTCGCGATTTTTTGGTACTTATTTGTGGATTAAAAAGCATCATAAAAAGATTTTATTCCTATTTTTTGTAGTAGATATTGATATTATGACGAACATTTATTACTCTTTAGAAATTGTATTGGGAGACGCTTATTTATAAAAAAATTATGTTATATACAAAAAACGTACATTTAACCTCAAAAAAATGAGTCAAATTAGCGTCTGTATAGAACTCTTAATTGCCAATAAGGCCAAATAAAATTGTACAATTTAAATGAATAATCGGTATTTCGTGTAAGTTCAACTACGCAGTTTCTTTAGTACAATATACCTCACGAATGAATCGTAAATAAAAAGTGCACTCATTTTGACTCGTACCGTACCAGTACAACCTTCTTAAGAAGGTTAAAAGAAGGCTTTAAAGTTTATATTCAACTTTATATTTTAAGAATCCTCAGTTTAAAAGAAACTAAATTATATTGAATAATAATAAAACCGAAACTAATTGAAATACTTATTGTTAGTTTGTTGCACAGTCACATTTGAAAATCATTAATATTATATTTATATTCCAAATACGATCCATACTAATATTAAATTTTTCTTTAGGCTACATAGTAGAAAAAAGACCATTAGCCGGAAAAGGATCAAGATGGACTAAAATTGTAACTTTGGACGGCACAACGAATTCTCATGTCATCGAAAATTTAAAAGAAAGCGAATTCCTATTTAGAGTTTTCGCTGAAAATAGTTTAGGCCTCAGTTTGCCGACTACCTCAGAGCCTGTTCTACTTAAATCATATGCCAGTAAGATAATCAACATTTTTGCAAATTTTATTAATGTTATTTTGCAAATAACAACGTTTGTCTAATGTCAATTCATTACTATTTTCAGTGGTACCATCTCCACCAACAGCACCACTGGAGATCAGACAGATAGCTGGCAATACAATATCGATAGAATGGGGCCGACCGGAATTTGACGGCGGCGCGCCGCTCGAAGCCTACAAAATTGCTATCAGGGATGTGAAGAAGACAATGTGGATGGAGGTCGGCAGAGTCAACGCTGGCATACAAAAACTAATTGTCAGGGACTTGCAAGAGAATCACGAGTACCTTTTCAGAATCTACGCGAAAAATGAGGTCGGCTTTAGTGAACCGCTGGAATCTGAGGAGCCTCTCAAGATTGTACCAGCGTCAGGTAAATATCACTTTTACATAATATGCTTTAACATACCGAATTAATTTCACTAAAAATAATTTGTTATTCTCATATAAATTTTTCATCTAAACCACTGTGTACTTGCCGTACACTTAATTTTTTACCTTTTATCACCACAATTCACCCATCGATACGAATCAACTCTTGTAGTCAACCTTAAACTTGTCTCCTTAGTACGTGCGCTTCTTCAGTGCGAGCTTATATTTGTGTCTCCATAATAAGCTATACCTTGAGTGATCACTAGTCTTTTCTTGGTTAGTGGTGCATCCCATTTTAATATCAAACTCCTCAATAATCGTATGAATATGTAGAGAAAGTATCGTATCCGCATTTATCCATATGGATTGATATATTCAAACCAACATGTTTATGGCTAAAATCATGCAGTTGAAAGTTATAGCTGTCCCTTAGTCACATTTTTCGCACACTATATTTTTCTTGTACCCATGACTTTGTATGTTGAATTCGCTGAAACTTTGATCCAATCTATGCAAGGTAAACTGATGAGAGGAATAACTGATTCAGAACAAGTAACTTTAACATTTTTATTCGTAAACTGAGAAAAAAATATAGGAAAAATTATAAATTGTTTTGTAAAAATTACCATACTGTCGGGTAAAGCCACCACAGACTGTAAAAACGTAAAAAATTACCATACTTTAGGGTAAA
>JAPYZP010001643.1:0-15764 GCA_030522985.1 Torymus sinensis | reverse complement strand
TTTGTTTTTTTTTTTTTTTTTTTTTTTTATTGTTTTTCTTCCTTCGTTCATATAATAACATTTCTCTAAGTAATGTGATTATGAGTTTTGATCGAGGCTATTGTTTTCTTTCTTAATTCGTCAATCCGTTTCATTATCACTCGAATCCCTTTGCAGCCTCGATGGCAGATCAACTGGCTATGCTCGATCTGACGTTTACAAAAGAACATAAAGCGCAATTTGTGGACGTGTATATGTAATCTTAACGAGTATGAAAAAAGATGAACGCCTAATACGACGTCATATTATCAGTTAATGACGCGTTAATAATTAATATAACATAAAAAGTTGAAAATCAAAATACACGCTTTTATGCAGACTTTTCTCAGCTCAAGTAAAATTGTTTAAACTTAAAATACATTATTAGTATACATTCTTATAATTTTTAAGAAAAAAAATTATACAAGCCTCTAATTTTTCAGTCAAAAACACGAAGAATTTCGATAAAAATTTCTCTAAAGTGAATGAATTCAGTAGTATTGAATTTTAATAGTATATAATTACCATTACATATAATCGCGTATAATGTTGTATGTAATAGTACGCAACTAATTCGTTATTCACAGCAATGTATAATTTCTTCCCTCGAGAAACTAAATAAAAAAAAAACTGAAAAAGAAAGACGATACATAATTCCGCAAACTTTTTCCGTTTAATTCAAAAATTTTTAAACTAAAAATACATAATCAGTGTAAAATCTTATATGTTTTTGTTTGTATAAAATATAAAGTTAATGTTTACGGCGGCAGCATATGACATCGCCATCATCGGGTATCTTCATTGATGAAATCGCAGCTCCCGCACTGCACGGAGATCACGCTATTCCATTGTTGATGAAATCATCCGTTCGCATTTTTATGAAACGTCAATTAAGTCGACGTTCATGCCGGCATCCCCGGACTCAATGCAGTTAATCGCGTGTCGAATATTTTTCACAAAGAGTGACACCATCAAATTTTTTAATATTTGTTTGTTTTTGTTTTTTATACAGCACGTGACATCAATGACAATAGAGCTTACGAGGAGACACGAGTACTAAAATTTACACAAGAGAACGAGATCCCTTTATTTTCGAAGAACTGCGTTCAACATCCAATACAATTTTTCTCTATATAACTCTTACACTTAATAGAACTAAGATCTGACAAAATTTCGCGATCGGCTTACGTACACTGATTCTTGAAAATAAAGACCTCCCTTTCTCGCGTTGGAATAGAATTTTCCGATTTTTTCTTAGCTTACAGTTTCAATTTTAGAAAATAAAAATGTTCCGAACTGAAAATGTCTTTTGTCTTTTTGCGTAACCGAAGAAAAAATGAAATACATGGCATGTAAGCGAAAAACTTATACTGCAGAACGTCGGTGCCTGTCGTTGACACACTTGTAAACAATTAATTCTTTTTGATACTGAAAACCCTGGTATAGTTTGTTTTCGTTTATAAGCGTTGCATTAGAATTAACGGCGAATACTGCAAGCAAGACTATCGCAAAAAACCGCCTTACAATTTTCATGTAAAATGAATGTTTGTTATTGTTTTGCTTTTAGTGTTTTAAAAATATATACGCAATATTAAAATCCCCCAACGATACATTAATTATTCAAAAATAGTAACGATGAAAAAGCAATTTATTAATATTTCGCTTATGATGACTGAAACGTATTAAAAAAAATGTAAATGGTAATGAAAAATTAGACAAACGGATTAAAAAAAAATGTATTTATTGTGTTAGTTTTGCTTACAGGTTCTGGAATAAAGAGAAAGAGAGACAGTGAGACAAAGAAATTATTTAAATCATTGTATATGCGACTGTCGAAATTCTCTGCGTGTTTTTTTCATTTTTGTTTACTTTCTCTATACAATTAAAATTAATCCTATGTCAATATTAACAGCTTTTTTTTTAATCCCAAGTATACCAAGTCACTCACGCATTGTTAAGAAGAACAAGTTGGACTCTATAAAATTGAGTCGACGGTTGTGTCGCATTTAGAAGATATGCATGCGCAACCTTGCAAAATTCCGAAATTATCATCATTTTTTCTTTTGTTACTTTTGTTTCTCGTTTGACCCTATGTGAATTCTTGTGTTTTTGCTCCTTCGCCCTTTTCTTGTGGCAATTCTATACTCGTGTACTATATCAAAGGGCGAATATGAACGACTTCACGAACCTTCATTGCATTCTCACGCGCACAAGCACACATTGTTTTTTTTATTTCTCATTATCATGTGTCTGATTGATAGAGTAAATATAAAAGTGTTTTCTTTATTAGGTCTTTCCAGAACTTCTGTCGTTTTTTGAATGTGATTCTTTAGGCATAAATGAAAATACGAAGTTAAGAAAAAAAGGATACAACGAAAGCGTCGCCTTGACTATCGAGTCCTCTAGCTTTAAAATGAAAATACATCAGTATATAAAGAGTAATTTTTTTTTTACTTCGTCTTCTAATCTAATTTTCTACAAAGTTTTATACAATTTGCGCATTGATAAATGCACACAAAGTAGATGTTGCAAATGTATCATTAAAAATTTTTTATTTATCGCTAAAGAGCGGCACTAAAAATGCAACAGAAATTATGTAACAACCTAATACATCATTTGTTGTTGTTGTTGTTGTTGTTTCTGAATGATTTCGACGCACAAATTCGAATGTTCCAAACGTCTCTCTTTCTATGAAAATTATGTATATATATTATGTATATATATTCATTTATATATTCGTATATTACTGTACTCTAAATCGTAGATCACTTGGCAGAACTCTGATGAAACACGGTGTGTGTATTTGTATGTGTACGTGTGTGTATATATGTATGTGTATGTGTAACGTGTGTCTGTGATAATTATATATATATATACCATTGACGAAGACTCTGTTTTTCTTATTATTTCTGTTTTCTCTCATTCAACACTCGGGGACAATTGAAAACTTAGGTTTAAATGATGATATACGTTAACGATGTAATTAAATAGTCAATATAACAAAAAGGTAAATGAGAAATAAGCCATCTTTACACTTGATTATTTTTTCCCATCGACGAGCGAAGAAGAGTGGCGCTGGTCGATCAACCGAAACACCGAGCTTTCAGACGCGCAGCACTTTTTTTTCTCTTTTTTCGTACATCTTGGACAATTTCCGCTTCGTTTTTCTTTCTCTCAGTGCGATGCGTTTTTACTGTTAAGGATCTCAAAGAAACTCAGCTCGACCGTGCGCACACGGTCGTCTTCGGGTCAACGTCGTCTCTTGCCGCCGCTTTTTGTCTTCTCTCTTTCTCGCAGTGTGCGAGTCCGGATATTCCTCTCCAGTTTTGTTTATTAATATTTTTTTGGATTTTTTTTCTCTTGTTTTCATTTTATATACTTACGATATTAGCGTTCACGCGCTCTTTCTTTTTCATTTTCTCTCTCTCTTTCTCTCTCAGGTTTGGTGCTACCATGAAACGGCGGATTTTTCTTTTTAACGCGTTCCTGAAACATATACAGAAAAAATAGAATTGTCACTGAGTGTTCTTCTTTTTGATTTTTCAATATAATTTTTCAATATAATTTTTACTAAAGTTAACACGACATTGAGAACAGAACTGGATAAATCGACAAATTATTTTCAAAAAATTTAATAAAGCTTACAATAAAAATTTGCGTCTTACATGTAAAATACGAAATTTTTTAAATTATTTATTTTAAAAAATGCTAGTTAACTTATTCTTACTAGACATTTAATTTCACGAACAATGATGATACAATCTTTTTATATTTGAAATTCGATTAATCGATTAATATACACATTGATAATAAAGTAAATTCATTAGCTGCACGATATGTCAAGAAAATTAGAAAAGCATTACAGTGTAAATCACGAAATAGTTTAAAATTCATTAAATGTTTTGTAAGAATAAAAAAAACATTATTTACCACAAATCAAATATTTTATTTCTATGTTTATTAGTGGTACAGTAGTAATGTGACGCTTAAAAATTATCGAACATTTCTGAGGGTCAGTATACAGATATTCAGTTTAAACTAAACATAAGTTAAGTAATAAGGCTTAAAATATTTGTATATAATTATTTCATTTACAATATTTATTCTTAGTTCATCATTCTTATTTTCTCTTTTGATCTCCTCAATAAAATTTTAAAATTTAATTTTTTTTTTTTGCTATTTGAACTATATATTAAATTTAAGTAAATACAACTTTATTTTCTTAACATTATATATTTCTCTATTGCGAATAAATATTGCGAATAAGTTCACTCAAATATTAGCTTAAGAATTATAATTCTTTTCATCCTCCTTATAATAAAGCACCTTATTAAAAAAATTTTATTTTATAAAAAAGAATTTGTTTAGCAGTAGAAACTAAGTAATGCAAATAATACTTAAAATGTTGGCTTTTATATAACATCTGATAACAGAATATTAGTTATAATAAGTATATCATTGAAAAAAATGTTGTTTTATACTTATTGCTATAATTAAGAGTAGTAATATCAGTAAAAAACTATTTTTATGTAAGGTAACTTTATTATTAGGAGCATTTATACAAATCTTTTGAATAATTTTTCTCAATATAATTCAAATATTTTAAAATATACATTCCCAACTTTGGTTTTGATTTCTTAGTAGCTATACTGTACACTTATATGTTTAATCTTTCATTAAAATATATGCGATATTTACCTCAATTTCAGTATAAAGAAATTCACAAAACCAAAATTTGATTGTAATTTTAGTAAAAACTACAAGATAAGGGACTATTCTTTTAGCTTATTTTAGTTTCATTAGCTACTGTATACATCACCTTGCATTAAATGCAAACAAATGAATTGACAAAGAAATAACTTTTTAAAAGTTTATGAAATTTTTTACCATTTTAATCTATATCTAAAAGTTAAAAATTCTTTCTATACCAGTTCTGATCTTAATTAGTTTTTTCTTTAAGTTTACAAAAGGATTATTTAAAAATGATTCTTACACACAGTCAAAGCCTTTAAATATTACTTTTTGTCATTTTTCAACTAATGACCTAAACACAAGCAACAAGAAAAAAATTAAAAAAAAAATTAATAATTAGTCAAAAGATAGAAAAAAATCAATAAATTAAGACGTTTTGTTCGATCTACTGGAGTCGACTTATCAATAATGCTGTAATAGCCATCATCAGTATATTAAAATCATTTTTAAATAATTATTTGCAGCAAAGTAAAATCATTTTTAAATAATTAATTGCAGCAAAGTAAAATCATTTCAACTTAGTTAAAAAAAAAAAAGAATTGAAATACATAAATATGATTTTATTTCTGTACATGTTGCATCAATTCGTACTTGGGACCAAGAATGCTTTCTTGTTCTATAACGACATAGTAATTCAAATTTAAGTCATAATAAATTACGGTTTTAAAACCAAACTGAAAAGAAGCAGAGGATCGCAAAAATGCATTCAATGGTGTACAAAATTTGAGTCTATATTAACACATCTATCACTTAATTTTCTTCTTTACAACTAAAAAGTTCATTGTAACGGTTTTTAAAGTATAATGCAACTAATCCTATATCACATCGTTATGTTCGAGTACTGCATACATCGGAGCTTTTATAACGGCAAGTACAAAAAACATAAAGTAAATTTGTATGTATAAATTGTTTCAAGTGTAATCACAATGAAATAAACTTATTTTCCTCTAGATCAAGGCAAAATATTTAAAAAATATCTCGGTTTTCCAGATTTCTTTTTTTAATGAAGATGAAGATTTTTCTTGAAATTGAAAGAAAAATATGAAAGGAAGACAGTTTATGACAGTGCTAAACGTTTTTCTCATGGCGCGTCAGGATTAACCACGGTGATTGTTTCCAGCCATTGTCTTATCCTCTGGTAGAGTGGGTCTGATGATGCAACTAGTACATTAATGGAAAAATTAAAAAATAAGATATAATATACTAAAAGAAAAGAACAAATAAACCAGTATTGGACATTCAAAATTGCAGAACGTAACCATTGCTTTAAATTATTGTCAAGAGAATTTTTATTTTTATTTTTCTTCATTTGTATAATAAAATGAATGATGAGATCGAAAACAATTAATTTCTATTAGAAGTATTTAGTTAGGTTTTTATGATGATGTTGTCTAACTTTGAATTAATTTTAACGTTTTAGAGTTATTTATTATTTCAGTCAAAAAAGTCTATTGGTAATCAAACTAAATGGAAAATAAATTAATAAAATCTGTAGAATACTTATTTTAAGTGGGTTGCCTTTGAATATTGAGAGATAATTCATACGCTTTTAACATTCATAGAATGATGCCCAACTGCAAGCAATGGTTACTGAACTGGATTCATTTCTCACTGGTACATGTATAATATGATTCAAATTTATGAATTTATTGTTTCTTTTTTACGTAATATAAATATTTTATGAGTAATATATTGTACCTTATTTTAAATTTGGTTATTCATAACAGTATTCACATGCTCACAAATTTAGCACAAGCAGTAAAATAATAAAATTAGATCATGCATAAGATGTAAAGATACTATAGATGTATTTATTTTTTTAATGTGACTTTGTTAAAAATAAATAAAAATAAAAAATTTGTTTTGTATTAGCAGACAAATTTATTCTAAAACCTTCACAGGGTTTACAGAAAAATTTTTACATTACATTTTATAACAAAAAAATAAATTGCTGCAAAAATCGTTTGTTACAAAATAAAAAAAAACTTAAAAATCTAAGATAAAAGATATGAAGAAATGTTTGATAATAATACATCTAATTTAATAAAATAAGACCTATCAGGATCACAAAACTTTAATCACAATAATAATATTATTATATTAACTTAACTAATAATATTAAAAAAAATTGAGAAACTTAATTAATTAATTTTTCTAGGTTTTAGGAGTTTTTCTAAAAATAATTATATTCAGTACAGTAGCCTCATATGATGATAAAGAAAACTGTACTAATTACAAACATATCCAGGAAGAGCGGGAAACAAGAGAAATGAATCCATAAATTTGAGATTTTAAAACTTTTTTTTTAGATCAATGTATATGAAACGTTAGTAAGCCAAATTTACATAATTAATAAAACACAAATCCAAAGAAGTAAATAAATAAAATGGTAAATCAAAATCTAAAATAAAATTCACGGAATCCACATATTTTTATTTATATAAAAGACAGTCCAAAAACTAGGAAAGATATGATGTAAAGTGAATAATGTTTCTATCTTAGATGAACATATTCCATTATGTTTGCTCTTGAAGTCAATGCTGTATCTCAGAGTTTACTTTAGGTCTACTTATTAGCTATTTATTTTATACACATCATTTATTACATTAACATTGAAAAAAAAAAGAAAAATTATCGTTATTAAACAACACCATATACTATATACAATTCAGTTGAATTTATGTGCAATATATTGAATATTTGATTAAGATTATCTTCTTTGTAATAAAAAAGAAAATACATTTAATCTAAACTCTATTACTGCAATGAAATTATTACAGATTTTTTCTTAAATTTATATTATTCTTTTTTATCTTGCATATTTGTTTTTAATAAGATAGATTTCAAAAGTATTTCTACTTTGAAATTTTGTATTATATTGTAATATTCTCACTAGTTTATAGAAATTAAATGTTAAGGAATATTATTGATCTAAAGATTTAAATTTTGAAGTACAATCTTTTTAATAATTTTCTAATTTTGTTTGTTTGATGTAATTTGTTTGTCATTTACAAAGTAATGTTCATCCAACATAAGTTAGTAAGCAAAATGAAAATTCAGGGATAGAATGATCAATACATATTAATGTGAATTTCGTTCTTTTTTTTTTTAAATGCTCCAAAATGAGTTAAAAAAAAAAAATTTTTTAAATAAAAAAAAAAATAGTTTTGTATAGCTTTTTGTAAAAACTTATTTTTATAATTTAAGTACATTTAAAAAAAAACAAATTGTGACTAATTTGAAATTAGGTATTTATAATTGGGTATTTTTATTTTTTGATCTACAATTTTTGAAAATAAAAAAATTATTTGGATGATTTTGAATAATTTTAATTATTTAGTCATCTTTGTTAAAAATTAGTAGTCGTAAATTAAAATAAAAAATAATTTGATAAAAATAGTGAAAAAAAATGTATGACTATTAAGAAATGATTTAAATGGAGTTAGCTATATAAAAATAATAAAAAATGTGGAAGTTATATATGTACAAAACTATATATAGTAATTTGAAGGGTTAAAAACAGTACAATAACTATATGCAATCTATTTTTTTTTTTTTTCAAGATTTTAACGCGTATTGATTGTCTCGGGTTTCACCTCTCAGCCTACATATCTTTCTACGTCATACGACCAGCTCTGTCGAGCCACTCTTTCTCATAAGCACCTGATTGAGTAGCTGCTTGGGTAGGTGCTTGGCCCTGGCCCTGACCCTGGCCCTGCGTGAGCTGTGACTGTCCGGGGCCGGGTGTCGTCTGCAGGCCGTTATTCATGTTTACCGCCACTTTCTGTTTCAGCATCGTCCAGTCGAACGTGTAATCGTATTGGTAGTTGAGTGTGCGGAAGAGGATGCGGAACAGTTGGCGCAGGTACATGTAGTCCGGACCCTCCTCGAAGCGCAAGCCTCGGCAATAATTTAGGTACATTGCGAACTCAGCTGGGAAGCCCTAGAAATAATAAAATTAATTTTAATCGAACGCACTAAGTACATCAAAATGTATTTGTCATTTTAAAAGAGGATCTTTTTTAATTAATAATTTATAATATTAATTATGTGCATATTTATTAATACTGTGGTTTATTATTAACAAATTATTTTATAAATGTTAATGTTATCATTGTTTTAATAGCTTGTGTTTAATTTTACAAATGATATTAGCATAAGCATTCATTGCTATATAAAAGTAGGGCAAATGGTTTAATTAATATAAACTTCTTTATTGTGTTTAAAAATAGAGCAGGTATTGTATTTAGTAAATTAACACTTTGTATAGTGAGCTGCTACTGCCAAAACAATTTGAAATCATAAAAATATAGTATACTGCTTTTTCATTGTTAATAATAGACATTGGTGATTTCTGCTGATAATTTAAAAATGAAACTCATATTTGCAATACGAACTTATTCAATATAATATGTATTTAGATAGATCACATAATAATAATTTTATATTACTATTAACATTATTAATTTTTTTTATAAGATACATAAAGCTACTGGAAACCATAAACCAAGCCCAGATTATGCTTTTAAAGCTTTTTATTTGAAAAATCTATACCCCTTTAACTCTTCATAGGTCTATTGATTTATTTACAAAGAGTTCATTTATTCATCATTTAAAACGTTTGTAAATAAAGAAAAAAAAACGGCTTTGTTACTACCTGACCATATTGTTAAACTTTCTTACAGCACCATTTTAGATCGTCGAACAATTAGTTAGCGATTAAATGAACTTTGAAAAGTACCTCTCTGCGTCATATACCCGCATCGAGATTCCCGCTTGCTACGTCATAGCGCGAAAACGTCGCGGCGACGTTTGCGTAAGTAAATTCTTGTTTTCTCGCTTACCTTACACAGAACCTCGACGGGCGTGGACATCTTCTTTTCGCTGATCTTCTCGTACTTTTGCTTCTTCGTCACTGCTTTGAGGCCTTGCCAAGGTAGCGAGCCCCGGTTGAAGTACATCAGCACGTAACCGAGCGATTCCATGTCATCGCGGCGGCTCTGCTCGATACCGAGGTGAGCGTTGATCGAGGCGTACCTCGCCGTGCCCGTCAGATTCTTGTCTTCGCGGTACGAAATGTGCAATCGGGTGCGGCTGTCGCGGAACTTCTTGGCCAGTCCGAAGTCAATAAGGAACAGCTGTAACGGGAAGAGCGGCCATTTTGAGCAAGTGTTTAGGAGATGAAATCAGCTGTTTTTCTTTGCTACTTTGCATTATGCATATTTAGTACTACAAATGTTAAGGTATTTTATAGCGTTATTTTATTTAGAGATAAACAATTCTGATTGTTTATTAAAATTAAAAAATTTATTTTTAAACATTTTTGAAAAGTTATCAATACAATGAAATGTCTATTTGATAATCAGTATTTTATAACAAAAATATCATATATCTAATCATAAATAACTAAATTTACGAACTTTTATTAATTGAAAATTAAACTTATGAATTTTTAAATGAAACTACTTGGATAGATTACCTTATTACAATGGCGGCCAATACCCATTAAAAAGTTGTCTGGCTTGATATCTCTATGAATAAAATGTTTGCAATGAACAAATTCAATCCTGCCTATCATCTGATCAGCTAACATGAGGACTGTCTTGATTGTGAATTTTCGAGAGCAAAATGTAAACAAGTCTTCAAGTGATGGACCTAATAGGTCCATTACTAGGACATTATACTCACGCTCTTGTCCATACCTAAGGAAAATAGAATAAATTTTTGTAATAATTGGGTCTTTTAAACTGAAATATGTCTTATTAATTGATTAATAAAATAAACAGTTGGAAATATTTAATTAAATATTAACTAAGTATTTAATTTATAAGGTTGAATTATTTTTTTTACAATAAATTATGTTCAGTCTTATATCACTTTTAATAAATAAAAAATTGATTGCCTGTTTATTTGATGCATTATAAAACATCAATTAAACACAGCTGATGTTAAAAATGTTCTTACTATTCTCAAAAGTCTATAAGCATAGTAAATCAGAGAATAACATGGCAAATAATACAAATTCACAATATTAATAAAATCTTACCAGCGTATATGGGGTATGCCTACACCACCATGTAATATCTTGTATAATTTGGACTCGTACAATAGCTGTGGATGGCGAGCTCGGATGTTTTCCAATTTAATTGCTACTTCCTGTAAAAACAAAAAATTAAACAAGATTAATAACTGAGTTTATTCTGCACACAAAATTATTTTTCGTAATTTTAACTGATAGTTAAAAATATTTTCATATTATTTTTTCCATTTTGTATGAAAAAAATCAATATTTAAGCAGTTGTCAATTATTTTCATTAAAATATTACTTTCCCAAAAATCTTTGAATGCTTCTAAAACATATACCAAAAGAATGACATGTGCTTCTTCATAAATAAAATAAATAATGTTACTAGCATTATCAATGAATCATGAATTAACGACATAAAAGTAAGAATTTTATTTATATGCCAGCTACAGAAGACAATTTTATCTAATTCTTTTGTTTCCAAATTATAAAAAAAAAGACTTGTCAACTAAAAACTATTACTGGACTTAAATATGCAGAATCTTCTGAACAATGGACCTATAGTGTGATAGGTCAACATAACAACATGCCATTACACTGATGTCACATTTGAAGCAATTATAGAAAGTAAAGATAAATTTTACATGATTTGTTTCTTTTTTCACTGGTTGTATGTTAATTTTGTTTTTTCTTTTTAATATTTATATATTACCCACATTATAGTTAATTTCAAAACATGTATCAACAATGTTTAAATTTAAATGTAAAGCCAATTTAACTAAGTAGTAGTTTTTACTTGCCAGTTTCAATTTAATTTAGCTAAATAGATTAAAATTAGAAATCGGCTTCAAAAATATAATCTCTTGAAAATACTAAAATACATTAACGTTATGTGTATTAATGAAGATTAACTTCCTTTTAGAAATAGTTTATTAGAATTTCTATGTTGAAACTTCAAGTTAGATTATTGATAAAAGATTATATCTCTTGTCTATTTAATTTTTCCTGTTTACTATAAGATAGATCAGTTCAGAACACTTGTTTGAATATGACTAACATTTAGATTGTTCTAATAATTTTTTTTTCTAAATTATACAAACTTTTCTTATTATAAGATCCAGGATTTGAATAAAGAAGCAAGCCTTAGCTTAAATAAGCATTCTCAAGAGCTGCCTTATAAGGAATGGTAATCTATGCTATGTTGATGCAACTTTTGTTTATATTATTGCAAAAAAAGATAACTATAATCAAGTTTCAACTAAAATGTGTTTCATTTTAAGTATTGACAAACATACAAGCTTTTTGTTGCCATAAAAAGCATGCCCAACTGAATTTTCTGCACCAAGAATCATTGTTTCGCAACCCAGAGTCTCAAACATAAAGCTACTAATTATTGAAATTTCTATACATCAGTGACAACAAATCTATATCGTTCAGCATCAATCCATCAATTTTACTGATCTTACTTTGCGCAGTATTCATAAAATTTCTTTGTAACGCTGATTCCCCCAATCAAGTCATACATGCTTGTTGCAATTGCTCCCCGACTAGTATGGCAGAACATTGTGCCACAATGTTCTTGGCCAAGACTATCCTTGGCCCATTTACAGGCAAGTTCCAGCAAACAACAATTACTCAAACTCCTCAATCTACAAAAGCATTGCCCTGGAAATCTGTACAAAAGTACAAGTAGAATCTGTAGTCCACCTCTGTTGTAGACCAGAGGAATCCACCCAGTGCCCCGTGAGACCGTCATCACGATAATGCCCTCAAGGAAACCATCATCGCGCGCGCGTCCTCGAGCCCCGTGACTCCGAAATAACTGGGCTTGTCTTTTTTCCCCCCATGTATTCCCCTTCCCCCCTCTCTCTTTTCCTCCCCCCCCTCATCTTCGGCCATATTACGGGTTCTCGGCCGTGTATTTCGTAATCGCGCCAGGGAAAAGAGACGAAAAAAAAGGAAAGGCGCAGCGCGACGGCAGGCATCCACTTCGTTCTGCTCTCTCTCTCTCTCTCTCTCTCTCTCTCTCTCTCTCTCTCTCTCTCTCTCTCTCTCGCACGCGCGGTCGAGTATAAGGTAGGTACTTGCTTGCTCCGCTCGCGCGTTCGCAACAAGCGAAATAAAGCAGGACGACAGAGCGCGCGCGAGAGAGAGAGAGAGGCGGAGAGCCACAGCGAGAGGCGCCATCGCTAAAGAGAAAGACAGACCGAGGTGCTCTCTCTCCCTCTCTCTCTCTCTCGCTCGCTCTCTCGAGACCCCATGCATGAAAGCTGATGCCTGAAATGCCCTCGGCGATGAGCTCGACCAAATCGAAGACCTTATAAATACATGCATGCAGGCGTGCGTAAAAGAGCGCGAGAAAGAGACAGAAAGGAGAAAAGAAAAGCGTACGTATTACGCCCGACACGCACGCACACACGCGCGCAAGGTGCGCGCGAGCGAGCGAGCGAGCGCGGAGAGAGAGACGTACATGGCCGCGTTCGGCAGTGCGGCGGCCGCGACTGTACGCCGCGGCGAAGATAGAAAACTCACCTCGCCATTGGATACGTTGATGCCGAGGTAAATGTCGCCGAAGGAGCCCGAGCCGATCTTTCGCATCAGCCTGTACTTGCCCCCGACGATGAACTCGGTCTTGTTGTTGACGATCCCGATGATCGACATGGCTGCTGTCGGGCGTTTCTCCTTTCTTTCGTCGTTCACACGTATCCCTATTTCTCGGCTGTCCTCCTCCGCCACCGTGTGTATGCGTGTGCGCTGCGTGCGTATGGACACGCTCGCACACGGCGGACTCTCTTTCTCCTGGTATACGGGCGCGCGAGAAAGAGAGCGTCCTCTTCACTCCTCTCTCTCTCGCTCGCTCTCTACACACTACGCACAGCTGCAGCGCGGACGACGCGCGCGCCTGCTACTCTCTGCACGGTACACCGTACACCACCGCACACACACACGCGCACTGCTCTCTCTCTCTTTCTTTCTCTGCTGTGCGCGCGCCACGCTATATGTATCTTCTCTCTCTCTTTCTGCCGACGACTGTGCGAGAGCAGCAGGCCACCGATGGATTCCCAGCTCCTCCGTCCTCGTCGACCGTCGTCGTCGTCGTCGTCGTCGTCGGGGTGCCAGCAGCGCACACACACGCGCGCGCGCACTCAGCTCAAGCTCAACAGCAGCAACAGCAGCGCCTCTCTCCCTTTCTTTGTCTCTCTCTCTCTGTTGCCCCCTCTCTCTCGCGCGCACGATTGCGTTGTGCGCGACACGAAGGTCTGACTTGTGGCAATAGCTGGCCCTTCGAGAGCGGATATTCAGGTTCCTCCCAAGCGTCTCGCGGGCGTTGATAGCCGTTACTTAGTAGAACGTAGGGAGACAAGAGCAGCAGCAGCAGCACACCACCGACATCCTCGTCGAGCGCCGTCGTGCCTCCTCCTGCCTGTCTCTCTGGTCGTCGCGCGCTGCTCCACTCTCTGCGCTGCACACTCGCAGAGGCCCTCTCTCTCTCTCGCGGTCCCTCTCGTTTTTTTTCTCTCTATAACGTGAGTGTCCTATAGATATTGTTCTGCTGTCCTTGTCGCGCGCATGGCGCAGCGGAGGCTTTTCTCTCTCGCGCTGACGTTGTATGTTGCGGAAACGGCGCGTCACGGGCACTGCCGGAGTCGATAGAGCGACTGAATGTATATATATATATATGTCGCGTGGTGTGTGCCCGTGGGGTCTGGTCATAGTCTGCTGTCTAGTGTGCTTGACTGCTTGCTAAGCTTGCTTGCTGCCAGCGAGATATTTAGGAAATGCGGGTATCCTGACGGCAGCCGAGCGAGTCTATACGAGATACGGTTACTGACTGGAATGCTTTTTGTCGATGTAGCCGAGAATCGTGCTTTCCAAACTATTTCATACTTTTACGCTTGGGTGGATTATTTATACCTACATATCGAATCAACATTCTCGACTAAACATTTGTAGACATGCAAATTAAAATAATTCAATTAATGCGAAAATTGTTACGGTTTATATACTTGAATAAATTCATTAAATATACGTTGATAAAAGAGATAGCCAAAAAAGAAACGAAAGCTCACTTGTTGTCTATATTCAACTGAATTGCAACATAAAAAAATCTTATAAGTAAATATTTTTATTGGAAAATATGTTATTTCTTGTAAGTAGGTAATTTCAATAACATAGGTCAGTCATCAGTGCAGGCTTAAAAGTTTTCACTTAACGCAACTTTCCCTTCAACAAATGAGGCCAAAAATATTATCAAATTTATTTGTTTATATTTGGTTATATTCTAATAATAAAAAAATGTTTGGTTATAAATCAACATCCGGTTATCATTACCCAAATAAAAAAGTCATTTCAACTTTTCATTTTTTTGACATAATTAAATTTCTGTAAATTTAAAAAATAAAAAGTTATATTAGTGCATTTACGATCTGGTAATGCAGATGTAGTCATTACAGTGTAGATTATTTTTTTTTTTTTAGTTAAAATGTTAAACAAAAATAAACCTTTAAAGTACATATTTTTACCGCACTGTTTACGTATTAACTATTGTTTCTTTTGGAAGCCATTCAAAGTTATAGCGCATTTACCATTCTAATTTTATTTTTGGATCACTGCAGCTCAATATAACGAGTAATTATCTTTATGAGTCTTTGTTTACTAATTCATATATTTCAGCATACGCCGCAGCATTGCTCCAAAGAGCTAAGGTGCGTATCCTACAAGTGTATATGTCAAATTTCATTCCTCTACTTTTGGAAAAATTACATTTTTATTCCTTGAATAATTTTACTATGGAATAAAAATATTCGGTCATAATTCACTCTCATTCACCGTAGTTATTTTAGAGGCGTTTCAGAGTGCGTCTCCATTGCATGCCGTATGCCGTATGAGCATGCCGTATGAGCTTAGTACCCGTAGACTCGTCCGCTGATTGGTTGAACTTTACCAGTGAACCAATCAGCGGACGAGT
>JAPYZP010001642.1:0-15766 GCA_030522985.1 Torymus sinensis | reverse complement strand
TATGGAAAGGATTTTTCAGGATTATCGCAAGAAATAAAAACACTCACCTTTATGATTTTCATAACTTATTACGTTTATTATACAATTCCGTCGCGCAATGACCAATTTTCATATTTTTAATAACAATACAAAGTTATCACACGATCAATCGTTTCTATATGCACAAGCTAAATGTATAACGTCCTTGAATTACACATTCATTCCTTGGCTTTATGTTCCTTTAGCGCGTCGGATACGTGTTTTGCTTACACCGCTATAGTTACGCCTTATACAATAAAATACATGTAACGGTATTTCCTTGCGCTCTCGCTAAAACTTGACGACATCTTTGTTTTTCTTCTATTATTTCTTTTAAGTAAATCTCTCTTTATCTTTTATTGCGCCTGCACAGAATAATACTTTTTATTATAATTTTTTTGTGTTTTCTTCGTTTGGTTCGTCCACAATCGTTCAAAGATTCATGCCAAGGGTTCTTGTTCTGAAGCCAAAAAATTCGATATGTTCGTCATCATTACATCGTCTCTCCACCTCGTCTCTCAATAAGTACGAAATCTAATGCTCGACTGTTATATTTTACTACACTGAGACAAAATTTTTTGTACTATCAACAAAATATTTCCGACAAAAAATTCGTTCGCCCGGAAAAAGTTTCGTTATCGCGCGACAAAATTCGTGACACGCTAGCGAAACTTTGTTACCAGCTCAGAGAAGTTTATTTAGTTTAGTTATTCGTAGATAATTTTTATTGTAAAAAGTTACATTATCTACTAACGTTTATGTTTATGTTTTTCCACGGTAGATTCGACAGTTAAAAAATATAAATCTTGTAAACAAAACTGTTTTAATGCTAATTCTGTTTAAATAAAAACTTAATTCACTTGCATGATTCTGTTTTTGTTTTGTTTTTTTTTTGTTTAATATATATATATATATTCGATTACAGTCAACTAAGAGAATGCAGTTGGCCCATTCGTCAACTTATCACTAACTCATTTCTTAATGCGCTAATTTAACTAAGTCATTCTCTAGTCTGAGTATCTACCTTTCACTCAGATAACAGTTTTGTTAACGTAACCAAAAGTTTGTTAATATAACAAATTGGCTACATCAGCCACGCTTTTTGGCAAAAATTAATTAATTGAATGTCTTTACAAATTTTCTCTTATTTAATACTACAAAGAAAATTCACGGAGTACAAAGAATATAATAAAAGTATAATTACAGGTAAAAGTGTATAATTGTATAATGGCAATAATATATATCAAAAGAAGAGCTTGTAAATATTTCTGAATCAATTCGATATTCAACTTCCACGTCATTATATGTTTCTGCAGCTACGCGATAAAAAAAAGAAAAAAAAGAAAAGCAAAATAATTGATATATATTCGATCGAAGTTAAAAAGTAGCGACTACGTGACAACAAGTCACTCTAAAATCCAAAGCATTTAACGATTTCTCATATATTATACATATATATATTTACACGGGGAAAATATATAAATCTATCTGCGGCACGATTAAAATGTTTAAAATTGCAACCCACGGGTCATCAAATGCATTAATCTATCCCCCATATACTGCGATCGCGCGGCCACAGATATATATCCGCGAAGCCTCTACGTAGACGTCTACATATAACCGCTATTGCACCATTGGAATAATAATATTAATAGTTAATAATAATAATTAACAACGACGAAGAAGGAAAAAACCGAATAGAATCGTAGTTCGAGCAGCCAAAAGACTACGCGTGTGCCGTCATATCAACTGACTTTTCGCAGCATTAACAAAACCATCTCGCGCCACCGATCGTCATCAGCGAACAGCAGGCGCGCCAAAGCCGAGCCTCAAGACGGCAATATGTCGAGCTCGAGGACGCTCTGAGCGCCGGTACTATTGCTGCTGCTCTTCGCGTTGAGCAGGCTATTGCGTCGTTCCTCGTTGCCGATCGCGTTGACGGCCGCCGAGTGCCGTGGCAGCGTGGCGATCGGGTTGGTCTCGCGCACGCGCTTCGGTATCTTATCGCCGCGGTCGATCTCGCGCGCCGACTCGGAGCTGAGCCGCGGCTTGCTACTCGCGTGGTTATTTGCGTGGTTCTGGGGCGTGGAGGAGCTGGGGTTGCGCTTCGTGCCCTCGTCGCAGTAGTTGAGGACCGTCTGCATGGAGACGGTGTTGCGACGCTCGTCGTAGAGGGAGCGAGGGTTCAGGGGTACCTCGCGAGTCGAGCCGCCGAAGCGGTCAACGTTCTTGAAGGGGAGCAGACAGTCCGGGGGTAGGGTTGGTGGACTGCCACGGCGACTACCGGAGCGCTGACGGGTCGTCGAGTTGGCCGAGGCTGCGCTACCTACGACGCTGTAGTCAGACGGCACGTTCTCGGTTATGCGCTTTTCGATCTTTATCTCAGTCACCTGAAAATAATTCATATGAATTTAGCTTTCATTGTTAATTAACTAGAATAAAATGACAACATCTCAATAGGACAACTAGACAATTTATGATAAATTATGAAGTAATATAGTTATATTAGCAAAGTAAAATAAATAATATGACAAAATAAATGTTCTCAACAAACCTGATTCTGTCGAATGAGAATATCAGGCGCGGCCTCGGGCAGCGGCTCCTGCGACAGGGGCGGCCAGTCACCCGCGTTACCCATATCTCTCTCGTACACCAGGAACTTGCGTCGCGACTTGTCCACGTTGTGCATTTTCTTCCTCAACTTCGTGAAGACGAGGTAATCTATGAGGAAGTACTCGACGAACATCGCGATGAGGAAGTTGGCAAGTCCGTAGCAGAGCAGAATATAGCGAAAGGTGTAATCCTCGGGCAATTTCAGTTCGAACCACTCGGCGAGCTTTGGGAATGGATCGATCGAGAGATAAGCCGAGAACGCGCTCAACAGAATAAAAGATGCTGAAAGAGAACGGAAAAAACAATTTGTCATTATTATGGTTTTGATTTTATTTTCTGTGAACCTTCCTCCTATGCACACTGGAAATTCCGTTTACTTTAAAAGGATGTGCACAGTAATGTGGAAGGGGATTAATGTGTTTTTTGTATTAATTTATTCTTACTTTGTATTAATTTATATATTCTTATTAATTTTACTTTGACATAATAGTTTTTAAATTGGAACGATTTATATAGCTCATAAACGACGTAGATAACGTGCAATATGAACCCTTGCCAAGAGTCATATTCGCGTACGCACTACCTCAAAATATGTTTGACGTCAGCGGGTTATCGTTTTCACATTATGACGTCATCCGGCGTCAAGTTTATTAAACTCTCATACCATCATTCCTTGACATTCAGGTAAGGAATAGTATCGAATGATCAAGATAAGATCGATAAAATTCCGTTTATCAATCAACATTTTATCTTTAATTTAAAAACCAATAATCTTACAACTTACTCCGTTATATAATTATTTTATTATCTTTCTATAAGTAAGAACATTTAAAAACTGACTTCCAAAGAATCTATATTATCTGAAACATAAATAGCATGGATAAAGTCTCTTACCTAATAATCCATAATTCGTCCAGATGGCTTTCCTGTAAGGATGGCCCTTCGAGAAGACGATGGCGAGTATGATATACTGTATCGAGCTAACGATGAATACGGTGGCATTCTCTGGACAACCGACGTCGTCCTTGTTCTCCACTGTAGCATTGAACGAGACAAAATTGTCCGTCTCTCTTAAATGCCAGAGGCTTAAGTACTGAAAGACGGTGACGATCAGAATTTGGGCGAAGAGGCTGAGTATCGGCGTGGCGCTCATGAGACTCGTCAGAGGCGGCTGCTTGTTGAGCGGGCCGTCATAGGCCTTAGTCTTGCCGAAGAAGAAGGCGAATATGGAGATGATGAAGAGGTCGATGTAGAGGAACTCGATGTCCGTGAGATTGGACTCGATGCCGTACAGTAGCATCACCGAGACGAATTGGGTGAGCGAGTAGGCCGCCATGTACTTGAAAATGCCGAAAGAGGTGACGAGAGCAGCGCGACCCTCGCGTATGACGGTCAGCACGCACGAGATGTTGGTTTCGCGGCTAGTGAAGGGCGAGGCGACCGAGGATTCCGTGTCAGAGAGCGAGATGCCCGTGTGAGCGGCCTTCAGAGCGCCGCAGTCGTTCGCGCCGTCGCCTACCATTGCTGTTGAGGTGCAATTTATTTTGATTAAAATATACGTTTTTTTTCAGAAGTGATACTATTGACAGTTTTGTGATACTTGCCTACATAGTAGCCCAGAGCTTGCAATTCCTGAACGAGCTGTTGTTTCTGATCCGGGGACATCCTGGCGAAGATAGTACCACGGGTAGCCAGTTTTGGTATCAGTTCTGGATAATGCTGTTTTATCAGAGCCCACGTCTTTCCCGTTAGAGCAAACTCATACTCGTTCTTCTTTACGCCGTTTCGTCCTTTTCCCGTTTTTTGAATGCTGAAAACGGAAACAAAAATCACATTTCACACAACAATCTATAAAACAATATAATGCGGCAACTATATACTTTGAAACTTACTCATCCGACAGATAATTGAGCACGGAATCCACTCGATTATTGGGCCCAAAGACACCACCGCTTTCGATCGTCTCCAAGCTAACAATACTGTTGATATCCGTGATCTCGCTGAGATCACCTTCCGGTCCAGCGGCCGTCGGCGACGAGTGACTCTGGCTATTCTGAGTATTACTCCTCGTGAAGTACACCTGAGGTTTGCTCTGATTCTGCTGCGTGACCGCTGTCACGGCGATGACCGTACCGCCCGGCTTTACGATGTCGCAGTCGCGAGCGACCGACAGAGCCGTAAGCATATTGTCACCGGTTACCATCACGACTTTGATCGCTGCTTCGTTGAGAGCCGCGATCACTGGCATCGTCTCGGGCTTCAGCCGATTCTCCAGGATCACGAACGCCAGGAAGTTCAGGTCGGTCTCGGCAACCTCGCGCGTTATGCGCTGCACTTTGGCGTAAGCTAGCCGTTTCAAGGATTTGTGCGCCAGGGCGATCACACGGTAGCCCTCCGAGGTGTATTCCTGGAGGATGCTGTTGAAGTCTTCGGGAACTGAAAGAGAAATCACGAAAACGATTATATTTCCGTTATTTTTGCAGAAAATTATCGAATGGTTTTGTAGAATTCGGATACTCACTTGATTCTGGTTTGGAAAGACTCAAAATCATCTCGGGACTACCCTTGCAGAAGAGATCATAGTGGTCGGCACCTAGAGTCCTCGTGATGACGCTCATGCGCTGCAAGCTCGAGGTGAACGGGAACTGCCTGACGATACCAATCTCCACCCCGTCCTCGGTCAACTCATCTCCACTAACAGCCATATTCTCCGTCGCATCACATGCCTCGTCATTGTTATGAGCCGGTGTAGCGGCAGCAATAGGCTTCAATCGTGAACCATGGGGTGGTCTGACGATGGTCGGGAAGAGCATCGAGAACTTGGACGTATCCGAGACGTTCGGCTCCTCGAGTGTCCACGCGGTCGACTCGAACATTTTAAGATCGAGCGGATCGCCGATAAGCTGACCCTCAATTATGGTGATGGAATGACAAGTGACCATGCCGATGAGGACTTCGTTCAGAGGCAGAGTCGTGATATCCTTGACGGGCAGCTGGAACTTCTTAGAATTCGACGTGACGACGCCCCACATGTCCAGGCCGTCCTCCGTCAACGTGCCAGTCTTGTCAAAACAGACGCAGTCTATCGAGCCGGACACGTTAATGGCTCGCGGGCTCGTGCAGTATATCTTCTGCTTCTCCAACCGATTTTGAGCCACTGCGATAACACAAAAAACCATTCCCCATTAATATTTCCTTCCTTAATGATTTTATAATAACGATAAATATTCGATTGCTTACCTAGTCTACCGACGGTCATGGCTGCGGGCAGTGCGGGTGGTACAACAATGGTTATGAGATCGAGGGCCTCAAGGGCAATGTGGCTGCTGGGGACACCGCGCAGCGCTTTGGTGACGATGGTGTAAATTACGCCGATGCTCGCGATGCAGGCCAGCAGCTCGACGAACCTGTACGAGTCCTGCTCGAACTTGAAGTCAACCGGCGGTGGGTACATGATCGAACGCACCAGGCCGCCCTTGCTCGTGTTGAAGCCTGTACGAATGACCACTGCGAGTACCTGAAGGAATAGAGTACAGAATTAACTGTAAATTCGGTTTCGTGTTGGTATTTTAAAATGATGATTTCTGCTAGTTACATTATTGACTGGAGATTTTCTTACGTAAAATCTTTATTATTACATTTTTTTTATTAATAATTGCTTCATGTATTAAAAAAATTATTCAGAAGTAACTTTTGATTTAAAGAAGGATTATAAAAAGCACAATGTCCATTTTCATTAATAAAAGTCATTTACCTTCTCGGTACCGAAGTACCGCGTCTGTAGCACACGGGTACCGCAGTACAACGTGTGCCGAGCGTGTTCCTTGCTGTCGTAGACAATGTCGCTGGTGGTGGGTATCGGGGTCTTGGTAACGGGTACCGACTCGCCGGTAAGCATCGACTCGTTCAGGATGCAGTTGCCCGTCAGCAGGACAGCGTCGCAAGGTAGCACACAGCCGTACGAGGGAATGACGAGCATGTCGCCGGGTACGAGGCATTTAGCCGGCACCGTTGCTGTCTGGCCCGTAGAGCGATCACGTAGCACCATCACGACGTCCGAGGAGGTGACGGTCGAGCGGAGGTTGCGCTGATTCTGTAGAGAATAATCGGAGGGTAAGTTAATGATTGAAGGATAAAAGAAAACAATGAATTATATTTATAATGTAATTAGTTTAAAAAATAAATAGTTACGAAATGTACTGACGATTTCAATTATTTATGTAAAAAAATTTGTTTTAAATTTTCACTTTTTGTAATAACTTTAAGTAAATTGCGAGATGCATCATCTCTAAAAGTATGACGTAATCAGCTGACAGACGAAATTCCGGGAATAATGACATCATAAGGTATGCAAAGAACTTTCATATTTTTACTTTTCGCGAAATTCTTATTCTCTGAAAGGCTATTCGAAAATTCTACAAAAATAGTTTCAACTTCAACAAAATTTTTCATAATATAGACAACAATATTAAAAATAAAACTAGTTCAAGGACCAGACTAAAATTGCATTTCAAGCATCCGTCCAAATTACATAATATTACGAAACATCTGTGAATCCTAAGACTAACTGCAGAACCGAATAATAACTCACCCTTCGTTGTTGCAATACGGCCATGACGATGCTGCACGCCGACATGCTGAGGATGACCATCGCGTAGTAGACATAATCGTCGGAGATCCAGAGGCAGAAGCTGAACAATTGGAAGACGTAGAAGGGATTGAGAACCTCGAGGCAGAGGAGCGTGAAGAAGCTTTTGACAGGGACGACGATCTCGTTGTTGCCGTAGATACCACGGCGCATGCCCTGCTGGTCCGAGGTCAAACCGGCCGTTTGGTGCAGGCTGCTGTTGAGGACGTCGGTATCGAGGCCACGGAGCTTCAGGTATTCGCAGCGCTCCGTGTCCCAGATGTAGGTGAGCTTCTTGCACGTGAACGTGTAGATCCATGGCACTTCTACAAGGTTTTCCGGGTCAAATACGATTAAATTCAAATTTCATAAATACTTTTTTGAGAAATTTAATTTTATAATTCTTTTTACGATCGCGAAATAATTTGTACACGTGATTACGCATGCAATGTCGTTAAGATTATTAATAGCAGTCGAATCATCTCATTTCCTTAGTACTCAGTGAATAACTAAGATATATAAGTTTTTAATGACTAATGTTGGTCGCGGTAAAACATTTTACCAATGAACGCACTCGCAAGTCGAGCGAAGAATGAAACGAAAAATTACAGTAGTGAAGTTTTCCAATTTTATCTGGTTTTATCTTGATTTAATGAGGTTTCTGTGCACATTCAAATGGATTCATTGATATTTCTTTCGATTTGACTTTACAATAAAAAACAAATAATTCCAGAATATGTGCAATTCTTGTTAGCTTTTTTCCAGAACACACTCAACTTTATTGGGTAATTATATAAGCTCGGATGAGAATTTTTAAATTTAATAAATAAACACGTTAATCGTTTAAATATTTCGTAAACTGAACGATCCATTCTTATTATCATAAATTTAATGTATCCTCAAATATACCTTTAAATTGTCCACCAGACAAATGGAAAGACAGTGGCAAAGGAGTTTGTTCTTGCTCCTGCTCTTGCTCAATGGTAATGGCACTCTGTGTTTCAGATCGCGAATCATTTACTTTAGCCGGAATTTCTTCCTCGTCCACGTTACTTTCGTCTAATGATTTTTTCCTGTAACAAACGGACGAATCGTTGTTGATTAAATTTATTTAACAGGAAAATTCTTAAAATTTGTGAATTTAAGAATAACTAATAAGAAATACAAACCATATATCCTGAGCAGTTATGGTTTTGATTTTCTTGACGTAATAGCTTGTGTGCTTCCCTTGAAACTTCTCTACCAGGAGAACAGTTTCAGCCTGCTCAAGAGAACATCTGGAGTGGGTAGCTAAGAGCATGAGATGTGGCACCCAATGAAAGACAAGTCTTAATAGTCCACCCGTGATAATAATCAGGAACCATGTTGTGGCAGTGTATGCTGTATTCCTCTTATATCTAGCGTTTTTTTATAAAATAAAAAAATCGTTAATATTGCAAATAAATCAAATGAAACTGAATTTGCCATTATGCAAAAATTACTCATACTATTGTTTGTGCAAAGTTAGGCAATAACAATAAATCAAACATTTCTGTTTGATCATGTAATGCTTCTTTCTAAAGAGATTTCTTTAAATGTTTTGTATTTGTTCAAAAAGAATAAATAAACAAAAAGTATGGGAATTCCAGTATTATCATTAGTAACATGCATTCAAAATAAAAGAAGACTTACCCATAAATTTCCATCTGATCCTCCTCACCAGGATTAACATAATCCACTCCATTCTTCAAGTGGGTGAGGCCATTGCCTCTAGTCCCTAAAATATAAAAAATTCATTAGTCAACAAAAAAATAGTGAAATATGATAGCTATAAAATGATATTTATTTTCCTTGTTCAATTTTAGCTCATATATTTTTTACATTCTCACAAACAATTTTCTATACAATAAAAGTAATTATAAATAAAAATTTTAGTTATATAATAATAAAAATAGTTACATAAATCAGTAAAAAGTTATTTACACAAATAAAAGTAAAAAAAAAAAGTACATATTCAAAATGCTTTTTCAATTGGATTTCTTACCCTCTAAAAGCTCAGTTTTTTGCTCTCGTTGCTGTTCTACATTATCATTATTGGTTCGGGTACCAAAAACACTGTAATTATTTCGGTTGAAATTTAGGGAGAGCTTATTCGGTGTGGCTGGCATTTTTGAGCACTAAATTGTAATTTCTTTGTGGAGTTTTTAAGCCTTTTTTTCTTCTTACTTATTATAGATATATTGATAGATATTCCTTATTTGTACATATATGTATACATATATATATTTATATATTAACTAATACAATAATAATAGGATAAATGTATAATCTTTGGTTTAACTTTTCAAATGCAAATTACATACACAGTATGTAATTTCACCAAAGTTCAATAAGTCATACGTCAAATGCTTTGGAGTTGAATATGAATAGGAACTCAAGAAAAAGTAAACTCATCTGCTACCGATACCAATCGAGCGTCATCTTGGAGTCTTTTCCTGTGAGTCTTTCAAAGATCAGCACACAAGTGTAGCTTTGCATTTGACAAAAGCCACTGCTATCGACTAAAGTTCTTTGAGGTGACACTGGTGTCTTGTCAGTCACCAGGATCGGTAAGCTTTCTCCACCCGATCCGTGAATCGACAATGGCTCGATCAAATTCGCTCATTCCTTGCTGTAATCTTAGAGCAAGGGATTCTTTGAATCCACTCAACAAGAAGACGTCTCGATCAAGTAGGAAGACACTTGTCAATGGAAGTTGGACAGCTATTGAAAAATTTTCACAATCAATGTCAAAATTACAGTATACTGATGTTATTTTCAATTATGCATTAGTCATTAACACCTGACAGTAGGATTATTAATATAACTATAAAATGACAGTAAATCATTTAATATTGCAATCTGTTACGTCATACCATTTAACATTTTTTACATGACAAAGTTTATATGATAAAGCAAATGAAAACTCTTGTTCCTTATGTAAAAACTTTATAAGTTTTAAAACTTATCTACCAGGAAAAATAAAGCACTTGATAAGTGTTTAAATTATTTCCAATCTGTAAACAAAAGACTGATTATGAAGCTTATCAAAGGCAATCTTATAAATATAAAAATGCTTGACCTCTCAACATATGACTAATGAACAATCAAAAAACATCAAACTTATCAAGTTCTAATTGACAGGATGGCATACCCTCAACTGGCTGGAAACCAAGGCGCAGCTCTGTCGCGTTCGCACTTGTATACTCTTTCTTCCCTATTAATTCGCTGCTGCGAGATCTCAAATACATTACGGGCTGTGGAGTGTATCCCAAATATGCCGCTGGCTAATTGAACGGCTTGCTGAGAGAGACAGTAAGAGAGAGAGAGACGAAGAGAAGTGAAATTGAATTGATTCAGACCACTTAACACTTAATTCAGCTGGCCATGCACTTCGGAGTCTTTTAATTAAGAGAAATGGAGCAAGTATATAGCAGCAGTCCCTCTCTGCTTATATATGCCTCTCTATACGTATACACAACTATATGTCTCTCTAACACACGCGCACCCACACAGTGGCACTGGTGAAACCTTTGCACTCTCTCCACTCCAGGGGTAAAGAATGTGACACGGCGACAGAAAAATTACACCAAAGAGAGGAGGAGCAGTAGAGAAGGAGAGAGACAGAGAGACAGAGAAAAAAGACAGAAAAGAGCAGACACAGGCGCGTTCGAACGCTATAGTCAGCACACACGAGCACACACGGCGGTATATATGTATATATAAGATATATCACGCGAAACGTGCGGAAAAAAACCCTGAGTCAAGGAGGAGAAGGAGAGAAAGACAGAGACGTTATATTGCACTGTCGAGATTTGTATTTCGATGACTCAGACGATCCGCTTAAACACAGCTATACCCGCCACGGGACTTCTAAGAACACAAAATTCCATAACAGCGTGGTCGTTCATTCCTTCTAATATTTTGTGCATGACGCTGGCCAATGTCCACTGGTTATTATTAATCCCTCCTCTCGATAGATATGCCTCCTCTTCTCTTTCACTCCATCCAAACGAAAAAACTAAAAAGCGACGAGTGTGTGGCGCGACCGAAAGCTCTCTCTCTCTCCGTCCCTATGCCTCCCCAAATACACGCGGCCTTGGCGACTTATTGGAGACAGACGCAGGCAGACACGCTGATGAATTGACGAGACGCGAGCACACTCCTCTCTTCGGCAATATACTATTTCGGCGACACAGTCAGCGCACGATATATATTAGCGCCTAGACACGCACCAAGATGGCGAGGGGGCGAGAGACACACACGCGCACACACTGCTCTGCTGCTGCACTCTCTCTGCTCCGGCGTGAAAAATTTTCGGGGGCACAGAGCTCCGGCAGTTCACACACCGCCGCTCTCTCCGCGCACGCGTACTGTAGTAAGTGCACGCGCCCCCTCGCACAGCAAGCCGCGCGGCGCGCTCAGGGTTGAAGTCCTCTCTCTCCCCCCCTGCGTGACTCGACGACGACGCGGCGCGCGCCAAAAATACACAGACACGCACGCACACGACGCGGGCCGCGGGCGCGCGTAAAGTAAGCTCTCTTTTCGCCTCTGAATCACCACGCAGTCGCCGCGCGCGAGCAGACGATACGACTGTCGACAGCAGGTGAGATAATGCCACCGTAGCGTACCTACGCGCGCTGCTCCCCTTATCGCTCTATACTTAATTGCTGCGTGAGTATAATTATCTGATTATCTGTCTCGCGCTCTCTCTCTTTCTCGTCGCATTATACTTATCACACGATGCTCATGCTCATGCAACGGCGGACATGCCTCGACTTGATGCGCGCGACGAGCAGAAAGCTCTATAGCGGGTACGGCCGCAGACGGCCGCGCCGCCGCCGCTGCCGTGCGCGTGCGCGCGCCGCGAGGTTAGGCGCCGTCTGCACTGTGCACGTGCCGCCGATCATCATCATGGCTTTCTCGAGGAGTAGTGTCAAGTATGATGACGTTAGTGTGCGGGGAGAAAGAGAGAAAGAGTTAATTGGGGGAATAAATAGAATAGCGACGATATGGCGGTGGCTGGGAATTAAGGTCCGCGGGATTTCTGTCACGTGCAAGGTTGGAATTTCCGTGTTGGTTACGCAATTATCTGCGGCGCTCGGGGATGAGGAAATAAGTCCACGATTATTATCGCTGACTGTTTAACAGGGAAAATTATGTTTTTCGAGTTGTATTTGCGAGTAATTAGCATGTGGTATTTTAGACGTACTGTACTGTAAAAGCACGTCTATTTAGCAAATTCTCAATAGAAAATTATTATCTATTGTTTTTTTTTTCGTTAGATTAACGGTAGCATTAATTTGCAGTCTTCTTTCCATATATATTTCACGACTTTTACGTAATTTACAAGCTGAATAAAAATTACTCTATAAAATAATACCACGATGAGTATGATACTTCAATGTCGCAATTCCCCCGTTCCCCCTTTCGGAGAACGCAGCTGGGTAGGTCGCGTATTATTAAAAATTTGATAAGAAGATAAAGGACCCGATCTCCCCCTCCGTTCATTCAAAATTACAACCCCCTTTGAAAAGCGCTTCCAGCTTTTCGTTATTAATAACAATTGTTCCGGTCGGTCCCCGAACGATTTTGAGGAACAAAGATTAAATTTGCTCCAATTTTACGAGCTCATATAAAACCGACCGAACGCGTGGAGAATTGACATAATGGAAATGAAAAATAAATAAATCGAAACAATTGCTGGCTGCGTACTTAAAAGGCAACTTTATTTTTCTATTTGTCTGGTCGCGTCTTTTCAAGGATTTCCGTATTGAATTTAAGAATGTTTGAACGAAATAATCGCGTGCTTAGCGCGAAAAAATATATATACTCGCAGCGTGAAACCGTTCGTTTGAATGTATATGAGTATATCGCACCAATAAGACGCCAATTGTACGGCACGCACATTTAGATTGAGCTCGAGCTCCTTGAATAATGGCTTTGTTATAAGAAAACATCCGCCTATGCTGGAATACACGCATTCGTGATCAGTTCATTGATGTTTTCCCAGAGTCCGTTTCTTTTCATTCATTCGCAAGCGATAACAATTAATTAAACACACATGTATATGCAAAAGCAGTAGGAATTATTAACTTTTTTCAATAAAAATGTCAAATATTTTAACAATTAATCTCTTTGTAATTTAGTGGCAGAGCTGGCGAACTATTATGTAAATGCGTAATACAATGTCCCGCACATTTCACGACAATATACTAATATGTAAAAAGCCGTCACGCGCTATGTGCTTTACACAACCGGCGCGCTCAAATCGGAGCGTGAGTTGTAATTTTTACATTGTTTAAATTCTTGCGCGAGCACGCGAGGCAAAAACATACGTTTCAAAAGTATATATAGATACTCCTTATGTATACACACCAAGCAAAAGACATTTCGTATTTTACGGTTGAACGTCAGTTAGCCGATAATTAGAAACAGCCGTAATCTTCATATAGTCATTCAAATAAGCCTTATACCTAGCTAAAAATAATGAGCAACGCTATATATCCATAATTGCCTTGTAACGGGCATTTCAGCCGTGCAGTTATACGAAACCGCGCGAGCAACCCGGAACCGCCCAATAATCGAACGTCTCCCGAAGGACCAGACTACACACGAGCACTTGAACGCTCGATCAATTAAGCCTTAAACGGCGTTTGCCTTTGCCGCGAGCGCGCGCGCGCTTAATTGCTCTCTATACCCGCTAAGTACACTGTTCCTTCACCTCCTCCTCCTCGTCCGCTTGATCGGTACAGCGAACGCACATCGCGATTACACACGACAAACATGCCGACTGCTGATATATACAGCTCGCTCGCCTGCACCGATACCGTGCGCCGCTCGATATAGATATATACACACGCACAACAAACACAGGCCGCGCTCGATCGTCATTACAGAACTGACGCGGATTTCTCTCTTTCTCGCTGACACCTACGTCAGACACCGGCGCGCCTGCTATAGGATATATGTATATACCTGTATGTGTGTGAGGTACTTACGCGATTTACGTGCGCGGTTCGCGAGCGACGAGGCTTTAAATAGGCGCCGGCGCGCTATTTTCGGCCGGCAAGGTTGCGGGTGAGTATAAGAGCAAGCGAGGCGAGTAGTCGGAAGCGAGAAATTAAAGGGGTTGCGGGAAATTTCGTTCCGGGAGGTAACCGCGCGGCGGCGACGACGCTTTTGGCGTGCGCGTGTGGCGAGGTTTGGAGAGACGCGCGATTTATTTTCGCTTCTTATAGGTGTATTTTCGTCTTATATCTATATAAACGTGCGGAAATTTTCGTATATATGTAATATATGCAAATGCGAGAATTTCCATATTTTTATAAGATATAGCTATAAGTTATATGGAGTCGTGTAGCATAAATTTATTTTGTTTATCTTTAATTAACGTTCTGATTTTTCAACATTTACTGCATAAATGCACAGAACAGGTTTGTAAGTATATATATATACGCAGGAAAACTTTTTTTTTTCAACTTTAAATACATCCACGCGGTGTGCTGTATATAATTATAATATATCTTGCACAATTTGCGTTCTCCCTTCAAAGAAAGGAAATATGCCAAATGAAAAAAAGAAACGAAATCAAGCTGCGTTCTCGAGAACAATCAGCGAACTAGTATCCCATTACCTATACGTACACGATTGTCGGGGCGAGTGTGGAATTCGACACCGCGCACGCGCCGAGAGTTTTGTCCCCCCGAAGATTTCGCGCGACGCGTGTGGAGTCCGTGATTCATATATTCGTGTGTAGACGCGTCTGAGTGAGATATGATGGGTATATGTGTAGCGCGCAAATCGGCCACCGACGTGGCGACTGCAACCCCGTGACGTGCGCGTGTTGAAACGTAATAACGAGATATGGAGATGTGTCGGCTTTGATTTCCTTAGCTTGAAATCGAGAGGTGCCGTGCGTGCGGCGTGTTTAAATTTGATTTCATATAATATTTCCAGCGCTATATCGCCGTGGAGATATAGATTAGACAGTTTATCCGTTTAAGGAGATAAGGAATGATGATTAACATATAATGTTAAAAATAGATATAGCGAGCGCAGCTCTCGACTATATATAATGCAAATGAAAAACGAAGCTAATAAAACAGATGATTTGAATTTGAGCCGCGTCTCGCTGAGAAACGGCACTACACCACTTCGCCGGAAATCCTCCTCCAACCCTTTCCTCTTCTCCCCCGCGCGCGTCACGGCTCACTTCGCACGACAAATATTTTCATTCTCCGAACCCGAATTGCTCTCTCTATACTCCCTCCTTCCTCTGCAGTCCGCAGCGCCGAAAAATGACCGGCAACAGGCCAGCACAAAAGGCGTGTCGCCCACGTGTATGTGCATGATATGCATAGTATATCCCTCTCTCGAGACGGAGATAGGTATATTATTTCCATGCAAAGCGGCCACAATACGTCTGCGACGAATCCGGCATTCCATTTCTAAGCACAAAGGCCTGCATATAAATCACTTGCTCGCATA
>JAPYZP010001641.1:0-15771 GCA_030522985.1 Torymus sinensis | reverse complement strand
TCTCTCTCTCTCTCTCTCTCTCTCTCTCTCTCTCTCTCTCTCTCTCTCTCTCTCTCTCTCTCTCTCTCTCTCTCTCTCTCTCTCTCTCTATCTCTCTCATACACACACACACTGACGCGTTGTCTGAGTGCACCCGTGTTTCCCAACAGCGGCGCCCGATTGCGCAAGACCCGCGCGGACCGCGCGCATAGCTATGCAGCTCTACAATCGTCGAATTTCCCACCTCTGGAAAAGCTCTCTCTATCCCCCCCGTTTCGTGTGACGTTTCGATCTGCGCATCAGTGCCGTATACGCACGCGAGGGGTGGGATCTCTTTTTGGTTCGGAGTTATGACGATGTTTTCGTAGCGCGCTCGCGTGATGGATAGGGTTTACAAGGCGGTTTGTACGGCTGCCAATTGAACATTTGATTGTGGGAGAAAGCGGAGGGGATTGCGAAGGAATGTAGTGGTTTACGATATTTTTAACGTAGCGTGAAGGTTCGAAGATTATGGGACGTCCTATGTGTGAACGATGGATACTGAAACTGGATTAACTGTTTTGAGGTTTATAAATAAATTTTTATTTGGTAATTGTAGCGAGAAATATATAGCCTATCTTCAATATTGTAAAACAGATTGACCATAAGTTTCAAATTACAACGTAAAGAATTAAAATCATTCACACTCGCGGAACAATTTTAATAAATAAGACACAAAATATCCTTTATCTTATACTAAATAAATAGGGAAAAAATGAAATATATTGCCTTGGCATAGAGTATATTTCAACACATTTTTTCATTTACACGTCTACCACGTGCCGCACGTTACAATGGTACTAGAATTTAATAATTGCTGACCTACTACTGTCTGAAGAGCTTTTGAACTGTTGCCATTGAACTTAATCCCGAGCTAACGCGGAGGATATTATTTCTGTGTACTTCATTTATTCAAAATTTTCGTAGGATATTGAAATCTATGGAATTAATATCTACGAACATAAATTTTTAGATATTAAATTTGTTTTTATGGATGATATACAATATTTTTTATCTATTTGTTATTAAATCTGCACTGTACACAAATATATTCGCGTTTAAAAAAAAGTGATCTTCGAGCATTTATGTATCAATCCTATCATTGCATCATATCAGTTCAGCATATAACACCGTTATCGACTTACAATACCATCACTTCCTCTTTACTCAAACGAAACATCCACGACACTTAAGCAATCTCCCTTTACCGTTTACCCCACCCATCAGCAATCGGCACTCAATCCACTTCACCCCATCCTCCCCCCAAAAAAAACCTCACCGATCCAATAAAAGAAAAAAGCAGTAACAGCCGCGGACATCCAATCCACTTTTCCCGAGCGATTCGCGCATCAATCGTCTCATATATCTAGAACGCGGGCGTCGGGTAGTCTACCCCCGTCCCTGCGGCTCGACCGCGGCACAATGCAAAGGCCGCCGTGTGGTGGCGAGAGAACACCCCAATCGCGACGCGCGACCTTCTGCGTCTTTGTTTGGTTTTTTCTTCCTTTCGTGCGGAACCGAACGAGAGAAATCGGAGTAGAATAGAAGCTGGATTGACGATGGGCGAAGAGAGAGAGAGGGGGAAGATAATGGGAGATGGAGTTGCGCAATAATGTGTGGTTCAGTAGGTCGTGGACACGTGCGTTGATGGTGAACTGCGTCGGTGAGTGTAGAAGAGCGTTTAGGTAGGTTTAGTGTGTTCTATAAGTGACGGCAGTATGGTTTTTATTTTTATGTCGGTTTAATCGTAAAACTGGAAATATATTTTCTTACGCAAGAGTGGCGGGTTTTGAGAGATGGAAAGAATAGCTTTGGAACGAAATTTGGAATGAAAGTTATATTGAATAACATGATTGTTTTTTTAGTATTGCGTAAGAAAGAAAAATTTTCAACGGTATTTTTATACAGCTGAGCTTAATAGAATATAATTTGCAGTGTAATTACGGCCCAATTTGCCATTGTCAATACTTATAACTTATTTCCAAGAGTATGATAATAACAATTATTTGTGTGAAAATATGCGTGATTGTAAAAACCATTAGAGCCTTTTTCGCTCGACGCCCTCGTAGTGCTTTTGTTATGCCATTGACATTTTTTTTAACGAGCTAATTTTCTCAATGATAAGTTACGCCAAGTGCAACAAACTATATTTGAATTTTTTTTCGCGGAAAAACTGACTGATGTATTTCTGGTCGGATATTAGTAAACAAAGAAGAGGTATTTTTAAATCGGAGCGTCTGTTTCCACTATATCGATTTCTCCGTTTCTTCTCTTAATTGAATCGTAAAAATTGCAAAACAACCTATCATCATTAAAATTATTTTAGATGAAAAATTGCCGAAACTACTATTACAAAACAATCCTTTAATTTTTTAACCAGCAAAATTCATTTTCTAAAATTCCCCCCTTGACGAATACCAACAAAAAAAACACCTCGAATTCCCGAAGGCTACGACCCGCTTACATCATAAACGAAAAATTATGACGCAACCACCTCTCAATCATCCTTACACTAATAATCACAAAGAAATTCCCTCCATCGACTCTCGATCCATTAATTAAAGAAACTATAATATACGCAAAATTTCTCTTTCTCAAATTCCCCGTAGTACTTACTTACCTAAGAATCAACCTTCGAAAAACCCCTTCGCGCTCAGCTAGCGCTGCAAAACATAAACAAACCCACGACGCGCTTCCTGCTACACATAACACACGTACAGAGCCACCCATACATCACATCCTCCCCACCTGCCGGCGGCGATCCATTCGCGCTCTCCCTCCCCACCACTCGCGTGCGGGGGGGCTGGCTCGAGGTGCGCGCGGCCGGCGCGCATCAGCATCCGCGCATTCTTTGATCCGGCGCCGATGCGGCGACACGGGAACGGCTAGTGGCTGTGCGCCAGCGGCAGTGCGCGTTTATACATATATATACCCACACAACATACACGCGCGTTTACATACTACAGTTTCTCTCTCTCTTGTTCTGATATCGGGGTGTCGATGCCCCCCCATGTCGCCGTCGTCGTCTGCTCCGAGCAGAAGACTACTACTAGCTGCAACAACGCGATAGTGATTTTCGTCGGTGACTTCGAACTAGCCAGTACTTTACCCTTTTCTGCGGGCTTGACCAATCCGTAGTATAGTAGTACTACACCCGCTCCTGTCTTTATAGTGCGCGAGCGGACTTATAGTTTGACGTATATATACATAAAAGTGCGTGTGCAAGATGCGATACAGGAACAAGGAGATCGAGACGAGCGTCGTGGGTGACGAGATAATGGAGGAGAACGGAAAGCTGCGCAACGGCAACTGCAAGGACGAGAGCGAGAAGATCCTGACACCGGAGCTCGACGAGCAGCAGCAGCAGCAGCTGCCCATCGGCACCGAGATACTCAATCCCTTCGTGCACCGGCTCGAGCTCGAGACGACCTACGACAAGCTCAAGGTTAGGCTCAAGCTTTCTTCTTTTCGCGCGGTTTCTGCGCGTGCAGACACCGCTACCGCCGCTCTCTGCCTTCTGGGTCAGATCGATGAACGCGCGCGCGCTACCCGCGAGGGATATTGTATAGTGCTTTGGCTGAGCGTGCTGCAGAAGTGATGGGAAAACGGTGCCCTCTGATGCATTTCCTGATGTGGATGTGTGTGTGTGTTTTTTTTCTTTTGAGGGTACAATGGTGTTGTTTTTTTTCACTGTTGAAAGGTAAAACGTTGTATATTGTGACTTATAGGCAGCTGCAAATCTTCCGCGTGCCTATATAATGTATACACGCGTGCGTCCGCCGGGGGATTTCGCTAAAAATATCGAGTGAAAGCGTTTTAAACGATATTCATTATAAATTCACTTTCGGATTTTAAATATCCCCGGTTTGCAATAACAAAATAACCACGATGACACCGCACTAGGAACTTTTTACTCGTGCTAATGGAGAAAAAAAAGATAAAAAAATGTAGGCCACTTATTCTCATCCTAGGTGTATTATTCTACGAATCGGAACAACGGCGTTTTCACTTTAAAAAAAAAGAGGCAACAGCCGCCCACTTATCTTGAGCTACAGCCGTTTGTTTACGGATCTCCGAGATTACTCGCTGTGCTGATAAGTAAACAGATGCAAATTCAAGCCTGTCGGGGGATTCTTCTCTCTCGCTATATGTACACGCTGAGCTTGCTGATAAGACGGATATAATGAATTTCATTAAATTGCGACTGCAAAGCGTATATATATGTAGGCTTTCAGTGTGTTATAGATATGGATGATCTTACAACTTTCACGAGGGATCGTATAACTTTTTGCGCCTTCTATATAAGATTTTCTGTTTTAGTTTCGGCAGGCGAAAGTTAATGTTGTCATTCGAGAGGCGCAAGTCTTCTGGTATACTTATAAAGTTTTTTGACGCGAGTAAAATTTAAGTTTTTTTTTACGAGTCATAAGGATGTAATTGTTTTTCGAGGTAATACTTAGGTAGAACGATACAAACTTAAACTAGATTTACTATGGCTTCGAGTTCAGATAGTAATGAAATAAAAAATAGTTTTCACCTGAGGTGCCGGAATAGAAACAAAGTCGTTACCGAAATATTATTGCAATCCAGTTGAGTTTAAGGATATTTATTTATTTATTTATTTTCAAATATACGGAGATCCATTACAAGTAATAATATACAAAATATTCTAAAGATATAGCGCTTTCTGATACATTGACAAAGTAAATAGTTATACTTATTAATAATGAAGCAAACAATTTTTAGAAGCTTAGAAAGAGCAAAAGAAAATATCAATATCATTGTAAATCTGATTTAATGCTAAAGATGAACGCATTATGATTGATCTGTGATCTGAGTCGTTATTAAACATTTTAGTTGTAAGTGGTTTCGTAATCATCCTTAGTGCCCTCGGTGGTACGTGAAAATTGATACATGTGAAACGAAAGAGTACAGATGTTAAATATGATCAAATTTTTTCTTTAAAAAATTACTGCGACTTAGAAAACAAAAATTCCTAGGAAAACCTAAGTCTCGCTATAAATTTGGCTGATTTATTTAAAGTATTAAAAATACCCCATTTTTTTCCAAAACAATCGTGATCTTCCTCTGCGAATGTTTCACTCCGAATTTCAAAGCCCATTCCCAACCTCCCCGTAGAAAAATTCCTTCACACCATCCGACCCCTCACCGATTTCATACACAACGTACGTTGTGCATTACACAGTATAAGTAATACCAGCGCGCACGCCGCCGGTAGTCTCAAAAATTTAGAAAGTACGGGCCGCCGCGCGCGCGATGACCCAATGAAGCCTCCTCCTCTCTCACGTGAATGCGGCGAGCGCGCCCGCCGCCCGGGGGGATCGATCCGCGTGCCGCTGCAGACACGCGAGGCCGGACGAGTGTGAGTGTAAGAGAGAGAGACGCGGCAACGGTGGATTTTCGGGGTGGCGACGTGGGAAATGCAGGTGTGGTGGAATGGCCGCGAGGGTAATTAGTTGGGTGGGGAGAAAAGGGTGGTTTTGGTAACTTTTGGTTGGATAGTTTTTTTTTGTAGAAGTAATGTTGTGTATGTTGCCCCTATTTGGTTTGGCGATAGAAAGTATTAACACTTTTCATTTAAGTAATAAGAGAATATAATAGAGCGACGTTGGCTCAGTGCGGTTAGCATGCTAGTCACGGAAACAACGTCGTTCCAGGGGTCGTGGGTTCGATTCCCTGTTAAATCATTCTGATTTTTTGAGCTGTTTTTCAGCGGGAAAAGTACCAAGACACCGGCTGCGGCTGGGCCAATAATAGAATTGAAACAATGCATAATCTATACATTATAACCGCAATTTATTTATAATACTAATGACAACAAAATTTTTAGTTTTACTTTGAACCACGTGAAGTATTGATAACGACGACTGCAGAGCAGTGTAGTGAATTACATGTTTAGTGGTATATGAGTTTGTTTAACTTTATCTCGTTATATGAATATTTAATATCCAACAACTTTTTCCACCTGTAATAACTACCGCAGTGAAAACTACAACGTTACCTGTTATCTGCGCCATTTGTCAATTTAGTATGTATCGCGTATATAGGCTTTTAAATAATAATTCCTGCTTCTGAAGAATTAATCGCCGTGTACAAAGTAACACGACATTTTGAAAAATTTACCTTGAATCGTATATAATTTTCACTCGATTCGAATTGGTTTGATAAAAAAGCTCTCTCATTCGTGGTCTCGTTAATTAAAAGTTAATTTTAATAACAGAACCGTCGTCACGCAATGCCGACCTGCAAAATAAATACATCGATAAATGTAAATTTAATTAAAATCACAAGTTTCGCATGAACCTTGAACTTTTCGTTCTTCGCCGTACTTTCAAACTACCGAGCAACAAAATTCATTGTAATCACGAGTATTATCGGCAAAAATGTACATATCTTATCTATCTTCAATTACCACGTTTTGAAGACGGAATTAAACTTCTTCACCTCCGCCGGAGATTTAATCTTCTATATCCCCATTACAAGATAGCGGATTTCCTCCTGCAGTTAAAATCCCGGCTCTAGAATTAACTGCCTGCACAAAGCCTTCTCCAATTGTTACTACCAACCAACTAATCCGCGCATTTACCTACAATTACGAAAAATTAGAAAAACCAGAGAGCCCCTCATTACTCATGCAAATTCGGCCTCGTAACAACTAGACGTCCGCGTCACTTTCACTCGAAATTTAATTGTCCGCGCGTCACCCGTCGAACTTATACCACGCGCCTCATAAACCTCCGAATACTTATAAACTTCGCTCCGCCATTATCTTTATCACGCGCGTACTTACACGCGTATCCACTTTTCCGTAGCAAATTTCCCAACCACCGCCGACGATTTCGCGCACTTTCTCTCTACCTGGAGGTGCGGAGGAGAGAGAAAAAAAATACGATTACCATTATTGGCTTTCGCGCGCGAGCGCGAGGCACCTTGGAGATGGCAGACGCGCGACGCGTTACGTCATATAAGCTCGCATGCGAGTGTATAGAGCGCTAATTCCACGACAATGCCGGGCAATCCGATTTAGATGAGTGCAGAGGTGATCGAGTTTATCGCTTGCGTAATTTCTCTTTGAGAGAGGATTTGTGCGATTGCGCGGCCCGGTTGCTCTGTGATTCCGCGACGCGACTGTCATTTCCGAGTGGTATATATACGTGTAAGGGTTGATTGTGTTCTTGAATTGGTGATTACGTTCGAATTTCAAGGTATTTAAGGTATTATGTTAGTTTCGGTGATGATGCTATGTAACGGCGGAAAATAAAATTTGGTTTTTATGAGTTTTTAAGTATAAATAAGGGTGGACAATTTTTATTGGTTCAGTGATAGGTTGAAAATCGTACTTTTTAATTCATGAGTATCGAATTATGATATACAGAAAGGATTGTTAATTCCTGAGAAGAAATTAATAAAGCAGCCACGAGGGCGCGCAGCAGCATCCTGATATGCTGTTATAACCTATACATACACACACCTTCTTATGCACATTCTCGACTATTTTACTTCCTAGTCTTTTTTCCAGTCTAATTTATTGTCCAAAAGGAATCGTTTTATATATTCACATATGTTTTTCACGCGTCCAAAAGAGTTTTAATGCCTTTTCTGGACTTTCGATAGCGTTTTCAGCCGATCTCTTGCAAACTCGCGAGTTCTTAACTGTTAATGAATCTTTCATTTGACACAAAGTACAACGATTTTCGAATTTCAAGTTAAATACAAGGAATCCTTTCTCTCTGTGTACTGAAGAATTAAAAAGTAGTAATGTTTTATACTTTACTATTAAACGTTGTTATAGAAATTTCATAAATTGTACTGCTAATATTTATCATCTCTTATTTTCTAAAAATATTTCTAAAAACCCTTAATTCAATCTTAAAAATATTTTGCCACTTCAGACAAAAATATTGCATCACTTCAACACTTCTACCGAATCGCTAAAAACGGACGTTAATATGTAAAAGTACAATCAATATCGTAACGTTGAACGCACGACGGCCTGCAATTACTTTCATCGCCAGATGCCAGGGTAATGTAAAAATATATTACAACGCGAGCATTCGATTGCGTAACCCTCCAACGACGCCTCGTGTCGACGCTATAAAAATAAAGCAGCCTCGCGCGTACGCCCACGCATCGAAACGCGATATTCTTTCTAATTTTTAATGGCATTCTACCGAGAGTCGATAATGCTGCGTACATTATATATACATACAATCGAGCTATAACGTCCTGGCTAACTGCTCGTCGCGAATTTTGCGACAGATCGCGTAATGAATTTTACATTTAATGCGTGACGTTATACGTATACGTGCGTTACAACTTTCAAGCATTGTTCGTCGTAAGTGCTTCGAAAGCAATTCATCCATAAAAATGTCGTCCCCGATTCTTTACTGACCGACCAAGTCAATAATTATGCTTCATTGGTTTACTCGTAACCAAACGTTTGCCTTCGGGCCGTTCATGGTTCGGGCTAAAAACGGAAAACGTGGCGGTTTTTCATAAACTATCGGTGAAAACGCGTACTTCCGCGTGGTTATACGCATCGAAAAAATGTCTGCTACTTAGACGTATACCTGAGACGCCATATCGGATAACGTGACAGGCTGAAATTACATAGTCGTGGATTTATGGGATGGGTCAAAGGTTTTTACGCATAAGCGTTGGAACTTGAGGTATCCTAAAAATAATTTTAACTGTACTTTCATGGCTGATGAAGAAACTTTCTGTTTGCCTTTGCAACGTGTGGTCACCTTTTCAAAAATTTTGTGCCGTTGGTTTTCTCGGTTCTGTTTTAATTATCACTTTTTTGTCACTAATCAGGTGTTTTTACTGATATTTTGGGTTTCATTAGATTGCCGACGCGATATTCGCTATTACTTGCTGTTCCGTTGTGTCCTAATTTGAATCAATGGATTTAGATTAAGGTACTTTCCCATAAATCTGTATAAATATTGGATTTGACGAGAAAATTCATCATCATTGACCAAATCAAACATAAATGATGATTCACTATTGCCAAATAATCGTTGCTGGTCAAATTAATATAATAGGTATTGCTGTTACATCATCATCTCTATACAGCTCATTGAGATCACGCGAGCAAGACAACAATTTCGTTTAATGAGGTCTTAATTGCTACGAACTGCGGATTAGTCATCGAATATTTAATATTGCATCACACAAGTTCCAATGGACATATTCAATCTGGATCTTTTCATGATTCAATGATAATGTGTAAAATGATCGGACAGCCGAACAAAAATTTGTTGATAAATCCTTTTATATTTATTTTCAACAGTCATCATTCATCTGTGTTATCTATTACATCAACACCAGATAATTGAACGAATTACACCTTTCAATTTGAAATAACACACAGATAATCACTTTACTCCTTCGATTCAGTTCGCTATCTATCGCAATTAAAGATATATGGACGGTGGGAGTGTCATAATGAAATTCAATTGCGCCAGCGTCGTACATCAACCACCTTGCAGAAAACTTCCCTACTTATTAAGTTATCAACGAATCATCCAACAACCACCATATAATCCTCTCATCCATCACCTACTCATAAAAACTCCAAAATCCCTAGTAATTTCAACCTTCTCCCCTCACACCGAACCCAACCGTCACCTCGACTTTGACTCTGATCGGATCCTTGAACGTGATCTCTCTCTCTCTTTTCCCCCGACTTTCTACCCACGCCGCACGACCTCGCGGAAGCCCCGTGTGTATTGCGCTGCTCGTTGCATTGCTCGCTGTGTGCGCAGAAAATTGCTGCTGCCCGCACGCTGAGGTGATTCACCTCTCGCACACGCGCTCGCGTATGGGTTCGCAATGCAGAGCAGCAGAGTTTCTGGAATTGTGGGCGATTGATGGATGGTTTATTAGCGTTCGACGAGGCTGGGATTGAAATGTCAACGACAGCGGTGGTGGTGGTGGTGGCTGTGGTTTTGGGTTTGGGTCGCAGACGAGTTGGGTGAAATGAGATGCTAATAGATTCGAAGCGATTTTTATGGAGTGTGTGTTTTCGTGGAGACTTGGTAGGTAGGTTGGTTGGATTCTTTCTTGACAGAGTGTTGTTAGCACCTTGGTAATGGAGGTGCATTGTTACTTTAGAAAGAGGATTCGTAGAAAATGTTGGATTCTGACACCTTCTGCTGTGAACTATATATCTTGTTGGAATGGAAATCGTGTATTGATTTATGATTTTATTGCAGGTGCTATAATTAGTTTTACAAGAATATGGCAATGCAATATAAATTAAGCTATAGAAGAACATTAATATATTTTCTTGTAAGAATCACTAATTTATAGCAACCTATTCATGTGTCTTATTTTCGTTATATTATACATTTATCAGTTATGAATTCCACGCGAGATTTAAATAAAACAAAATATATAAACTACCATGAAATACTATAAATAATACGACCACATAAATGTATAACAGTCTATAACTTTGGAAGTAAAGTCGTTAAACTGGTACCCCAAGTACCTTCAAATGTCAAGCATGTATACGCCTGGCGCTCGGTACTACTTACACCACGCAAAGTCTATCAACGGAATTCTTAAATACTTGATGCACTCAGTCCAGTTCAGCTAGCCCCTGCCCGCCGCGAGTTGGCTCGCGCGCGATTTGAATTTTAAATCGGCCACGACTGGCCGCGCTCGATAATGAAATAGTAAAAAAACCAACAACGCGTGGGTACTTACCAACGTATAATTTATATATATATATAAATCGCAAATCGCCTCGTATAAACCATCCTATCCTTCTACGCAAACATGCATCTTCTCGGGTAGTAAACTAGAAGCAATCGATTAATTATGCGCGTATTGCGGGTGAAAGCTGTTTCGGAGCGGAGGGACATTCGGCTCGGCGAATTCCGGCCACGTGCTGCTGCGTTTTCAAAGTCAGTCGACGACTACTTACTCGCCTTGGCTTGCGTAACGAAAGGAAGTAGGAGAGAGAGAGAGAGAGAGAATAAGGGGGCTGCAGGTTAAGGCTGCACGCACGTGGCGGTAATGCAGAGTTGGAGGTCTTCTTCTTCGCGTTGCTTGTTTTAGTTTCTTTTTTTTTGAGCGAGAGAATGGCAGGCGTGTTTGGAGGGAGTCGAGGTGGGGCAAGGTTTTACCATACTTAAGCGGTGAAGGATTTTGGTAAAGATGTTTGCTTATTGCTTTTTAATCTTGCTGCTAAAGAATTAGGTTGCTTTTAGGTTGAGTATTGGTTAGAAGAATGCATAAGAGAAAGGGCTTCTTTTCTTTCAATTCATTTGTTATATTTGTAGTTTTAAGCCTGCAGGTAACAAATTATTAATTATGGTGAGTGAATGTTGGCTGGATACGCAGATTGTAAGATAATAATTTTTGCGTAGTACCTACACCCGGATATTATTTGTATTATGGTAAACTACCTCTTGCGGTCGTATGTTTTTATAGTATAAAATCAAATTACTGTAGAAATTGGATAGAACGGTAATGGATTACAGTGATTCTATCAAATGTAGATGGAAAAAACTTATTACTGGTATCGACAAACCAGCTATCCATTTTAGATCTGTAAACAAATTTTTAAATCATCTACTTCTCAGTTTGCTAATTCGACGTTATTTTTAGAAATATAACAATACATAATAATATATTTTATGTCGGGCGGTAATAATGTTAAAGAGAAATAAACTAGAGGTAACGGAAGAAAAAAAAAGCAAGAAACGGTACCTATATTTTTGTTGTTACGTCCAACTTGTTAGTAATAACTACTCCCTGTTATAATTTTAAACAAGTTAGAAAAAAAATCGAACCATACGCATACCAGCGCACGTTCTTTGATCTTGTTCCTCATTCCTTAATTGGCGTTCACTCCTCTCGTACATCCTCAGGGCTTCAAATAACATTTCAACTTTCTTGCTCCGGCGAATTGAAAAAATTTAACGACCTCAACTCCATTATCGCAGGCACATACGCAGACACCGAGTGTGCAATTCACAAACCACTATCATCAACAAAAAGACTGCGCAAAAGAAATTCCTAATAACACTCGTCGTCCATCTCATTCTTCCCCGTGGGCCGCACCTGCGTCACTTGCGTGCAACACTTTTTGCAGTCGTTACAAAAATGATCTACTAATCCGTTCAGCAGCCGAGGTGCGTCGGTATAATAATTCGACCCGCGGCAATGAAAATCCGATCTACACCACACGTGAAGCAGTCGAAGCGCGAGCTCGTCGGGAAATCGTTTCGATTTTATCACGCGGTGGTGCTGCAGCTGTTAGGATTTACGAGGCCATGGTCGAATTGTAGTTTTCGCGAAACGAGCTTCGTGATAATGGACAACATACATAGTGGTTTTGAACAGTGTGATTTGAACTTGGGCTTGGACTTGGAGTTGGAGATAAAATAGAACGGAAAATTGCAAATTAGGATTACCGAATTGAGGAAACGTAATAGACGAATGTAGGCTTGAGGTCGGCATAAACGTTTGTCGCTTATTATCCACTTCTACGGGTTATTATGACCCAAAAACATAGTTACCACGCAATCCTCAAAAACTACTCTCGTCTCATCTAAAAGCTTAGCGGCGTAAATTGATTTACGCTCAATTTAAGTTTTTTGTGTAACTCACGTGAGAAATAGTCATGAAAATAGCATTGCGAGACTTTCTAGGTCGGAAATTCTATATTCCGCGAAGATACTTAGTCTCGCACTTTCGTGCTAAATTGTGAAAAAATTCGCCATTTAGAATCGTATTTCACGGTTTCCTCACAAATCGAAAACTGATTTTATTGCCTGATAATTAAAGTGCTTGAAGAGTTTATAGCTTTGGGTATGAAGGTTCATATGCATTTAAATTGATGCTTAGTATTGATGGGAAAATATGGTTTCCTCTTTCCTGTATCTCATTAACTTTGGGAAAATTAAATTTCTTTATCCATTTAAGAGTTTTGTAAAAATACGGAGAAAATGAATACTTTGTACAGTTAATACCTTCCTGGATTTGATAGTTTCGACAGTAATTGCCTCATGGTTTCTGTTAATTAGATACACAAATAGTCATTTTTGCTCTTTGAACTCGATGCATCTAACGTTTCAACTTTATAATTAAATTAATACTTTATACTTCTAAACTCTAAAAATTTTATGTAATAATAACCGATCAATTACAACCTAAAATAAAATTATCTTAATGTCATTGCAAAAATGAGACGAAAATCGAATCTTCGCAATAATTAAAGTGATAAACGAATGTTCGTATGAGGCAACTTCGTATGAGTCAAAAAATCGAAACTGACAATCCTATGTGACCAAAGTTTCATCGTGAGTCTCAGTTCTCTTCTCAGCCAATCTGTATATTGTAATAAATTACGTGCCATTGTAATAAATCACACTGAAATTTAAAATTTGAATAATAATCATTAATATATTAACCGCCGAAAATTATCACTCTCAGAATCCAAATGATCATCAATTCCATAATCTAACCACGAACCCTCATTGAAAATTAAATTGCTTTCAACCTAAGCCTTCCGCCCCATAAACTCCGCTTGACCCGTCAAACGCCGAAGCTCGCAGCGCACTTATCGATTAGCCGTACGCATTATACATGCATTCATGCACGTACGAGCGGAAAATTCGCGCGATGAGGTAATCGGGCCGTCAATTAGGGCGAATCGAGTTTGATGAAGACCTTTTTTCTCCCCTATACAATACCTGACATTGTGTCATTTCTGTTATTCAATCGGTATATGATTACAGTCGCTAGGAGAACTGTGGGAACGTCGTTTCCCTGTTTGTACGCACCGCCTGTACGTATATACTTAAAGTGATTAGCAGATTCATTCCCCCAGCTTTATAACGCGGCATTCGCGGTATTTCCGATGCCAAGTGGACGGGCGTCGGCATTTTAACGAATCGCACGGTGTTTTTGCGCCAATAAAATGCGCGCTAAACGGTATCCAAACTACGCATTACAACTATTTTTCATCGGAGAAGCTACGCCCGAAGTGTCATTATACATCCTAGACTACGTGTCGAGCGCGATAGAAAAAGAGACGCGGCTGCGAGATCTCCGGGAATAGGAAAGCTGGATCAGCGCTCGGTGAGAAAGAGTAGCAGCGGTAGCCTGTGTGGCGCTAATGGCTGGTTAGTTTCTAGGCGCTAATTTTTACCCCGATGGACTAGTTTTCTGTTCATGTGCCAGTCGAGTTTATTTATCATCAATCTTGCTGATTAATTTTCACGACGCGGTGCAGAGTTACTTGATTTATCATCGGATTATGAGAGTGTGGATGAAAGTGTAGCGCTCGAGTGTTGGTCTCATACATATCTCGGAAGGAAATTTCCCTATTAAAGCTAATGAAATTCGTTTCTTCGTTTTTCAAGCTTGATTCGGTTTTCTTGAGTATTTTATCGCGACAGGGGAAATCATTGTTACGAAACAGCTGGGTGGGTCATTAAGGACAGTTGGACTGTTGAAACTCATGGTAATAATAGTATGTGTATTGTTATCATAACGTATAAAGTATTAACGAAACTGTCAGTACAAACGTGTACAACGTCGATGCTAATGTCATTACTGTCATGTCCATTGAATACCAACTCAATTATTGAAGTCAAGTTCGTTAATGCTTTTCACCACATTGTTAGACTCGTCATTTACAAAAATTATTCATGGTATTGATGAGGACAAGAGATGACTAGTTGATGAAATTTTAATCACAATTGTATTTTACTTAGCCAGTAGGTAGCTGAATTCCAGATTTACTTGTCATACAAACTATGACCTGGAAACGTCTTGTTACGGGCGAAGAAAGTTACTGACCGTAACATTGGAAAGGATTCCCATCAAAAAGTGTTTTAGTTCTCCAGCTGCATTCATTTTCTACGAAGTAGAAAATACCATTTATATATATTATAAAAAGTCCCACCATCACTTTACCTTTTTCTTCATCTTTATGTTTTATATTTCTCCAGAAAAAGAATAAACGCGAAACTACAGAGCACGAAAGTGCTATATTTTCTTATCTAGTTACTTATACATTCACATATCTTGCTCATCCATCCACCCAGTTAAAAAAATTAACCACCATTACCATTCTAACCGTAAAACCCCGGCTCAATTTACCTAATCACCTCTGAATCATTCAAATCCCTATTCAGAACGTTTGAATTCACACAATCCCGTATCGATGCCCTGCAGCTCCATTGACACTCAAAACCTCGCCAAACTTGATATCTCTCATCCACCTGGCACACCGTAGAATTAACTACCCAAAAACGAGAGAGCTACACCACTCGCCGTATACGCAGCGATAAAGAAAGCGATCGCTGTGGTGGCGGTGGCGGCGGCAAGCCCAGCAGAAAGGAGGAAGGCTCTTTCTCTCTAGGCCGCTACCGCCGAGGCTCTAATGTGGGACAGCCGTGCGCTCGCGCGCAGGAATGTGGGCCACGCGAGAAGGTATACAGAGGTATACCGACATCGTTATTTAATCTCTCACGCTGATGCTTCTGCTTATTCTTCCGCGTGTATATAAGCCGTTAGTGGACATGGTAATTGTAGTTTTTCGCTGAGGGATTTGGTGCGGAGAGATGATTTCAATTTCTCAGGTAAAAGTTAGAGATGTGTGGTAGTTCTACTTATGAATGGATCTAGGTTAGGATGAATGGCTGTTGATTAGGTTGCATTGTAGCTTCTTGAAAGAGAATGCAATCTCTTTGGAAATGATGAAGT
>JAPYZP010001640.1:0-17938 GCA_030522985.1 Torymus sinensis | reverse complement strand
TATTTGTTTTCCCGTTATAAAGTATATTGTTATTCAAATTATACCACTTTTTAGCGGCATTACAATATTCACCATATTAAAACAAGATAATAATTTATTCTTCAAAATATAATCAAAAATATCTCTCAAAAGATCAAAAAGAGAAAAAAACCGCTCCGCAAAAGGTCGTGGGCAGGTTCCATTCGAAAGTTGGTATCGAAATCTTGAGCGCTCGCAGCCGTAATATCAGATTGCCGTCAACGAGAGGCGAACGGGGGAGTAGGGCGAACGTAAAAATACAGTCGTCGACATCAAAGCGGGGCAAACTTTAATTTGCCGCGGCGCACTTGATAAAGCCCCTACTACTATAAGGGGGTTTGCAAAACTCCGGCGCCCATTCCGTATCCGTAACCTTGCGGCCCGAAGTTCCGAATGTAGCATTCTGGCAAGGGACGGATATAGCGTGTATAAGCTGCGTGTATTCGAAAAAGTTAATCGAACGCGGAAAAGTATAATGTATATATGTTTATATAGAGCTCAATAATACATAACAATGTTACACTGCGTTTATCGATATGTATTATATATATAATACATTACTAAGGTTTAATTCTAATATAACCATAATATAGGAAATCAATAAACCTTGCGGTTCTATACTCACGCTTGCAAAAAATATCGCCACAGTGTTCTTGAAGCGTGAACGGCTCCAGGGGCTTCCGGCAGCAAAAACAGCTGAAACAGATTCTGTGATACGCTCGGCCAGAGACAATCTGTACCACGGAAAAAAAGTTACTTAAATGAGTCGTCGTGCGGCTGCTTGCGCGTAAATGGCGATATAAACAACCTGCATCTCCGCCTGGTAAACCTTTTTGTCGCATCTGTGACAGTTCAGCCCACCTCCGAAGGCTCTGCGTCCTCTCAAGTCTCGTTTCTTCGCATCGGGACATTGCGATCGATGGCTTTTTCCACGCTCCGGTGATCTTTACATGAACACGTATGTTGGTTATTAGTAATTGATGTAATCTAAATTATTCAGGACTTAAAATTTATATTTGTACGTTGATATTCGCTGTATTTTTATCATCCGTCTAATATTAAAAATTATTAGAAATATTTATCACTTTATCTAGACATAATTTCACTTCTTTTTAAATAGCGTTAAACTTTCATAAATTTTCTAAAATGACAAAACTGCCTGTGTAGCATACCACAAAACCAGTGATTTCAGCCCACCTATCTCTTATTTAACCAACGACAAGTCGCCAGGCCTACCTACACTGCCGACGACAGCAATTACCGCGATCCTCGCTCCGGTGATAACATTCGTCCTGACGGCCCGAGGAGGTCACAGCTCGGGGTGGCAATGTAGGCTCCGCTCGTTGATTGCACGTACTGGTGGAGTTTTCGCGGATGCGCGGACAGTTGTCGGTAAGCCGGGGTTTGGGTCTATTTTTAAATAAGATAAAGAGAAAATCAACGTTGTTGAAGATGTACAATTTTACAATAATGTATATTATGAGCAATTCTTGAAAAATTTCCCTTTTACGTCGCCAAAAGTGAGAAAAAATTTGTTTAACTGCACACTTATCAGACAAAGTTTTTCTCGAACCTTACAAAACATGAAAAAACGTATGTTCCATGCCAATTGAGTGATAAGTATCATTTTTTTACAGCACTTTTAATTTTTCTTATGGAAATTTAACATGGAAAAATGGATGAAAAGTAGCCATTGATGATGAACCAATAACAAGCTATTGAAAAGGCCAAAACCCAAATTTCACGGAAAAGTAAAGTAGAAGAAAAAAGTTTTACTTTAAGATGTGAATCATTATAATCGGTCGATTCTGTGCAAACTACGTGAATTTAAAAATGGCAAAAAATGACCAAAATCTTAAGAATTACGTGGGTTTGGAAAAAATCGCTCATTTTTTGTCATTTTTTGCATTTTTCAAATTCACGTAGCTCTGCACAGAATCGCCCTATTTTAACAATTCACATCTCAAATTAAAGCTCTGTTCTTCAACTTTAGTTTTGAAAGTTTTGCCTCTTCAATATCTTTTTATTGGTTCATCATCTGCAATGACTACTTATTTTCATCCATTTTTCCCATGTTAAATTTCCATAAGAAAAATTAAAAGGGCTGTAAAAAATGATACCACTCAATCGGCATGGAACACACGTGTGGGAGGTGATTTTCTACCTTGCTCGAGGTTTTTCGCACGAGCGAAGCGAGTGAGAAAATCGAGCAAGGTAAGAAAACACCTCCCACAATAGTTTCATTCGATATTTTATATCACGAGCGCCGAAAAATCATACCGAAGTTGTGATTTTGAGGTTAGAGTGGTATAAAAAAAATTTGTCCTTATTTTTGGCGACGTAAAAGGGAAATTTCTCAGGAATTGATCATATATTAGTGTAATTTTAACAAATACAAATAAAATAGTTTGTCTGATCTCTTGTATATATGCAGGGTGTCCAAAAAGTCTGGAAACACCTGAATAATTTTCCAGATAAATTATTTTTGAACAATGTTAAGGTCATTCTTGTAGTAACTTTTGCCGAGGAATTCAATATAGTGACCATGGATTTGACCAGACGATGACCTTGTCAAAAGTTACTACAAGAATGACCTTGAGATTTTTCAGAAATAATTTAGCTGGGAAATTATTCAGGTTTTTCCAGACTTTTTGAACGCACCCTCTGTGTGCGTGTGTGTGTGTGTGTGTGTGTGTGTGTGTGTGTGTGTGTGTGTGTGTGTACCTGCTGCCATTGCAATTATCATCACGATCCTCCCTCATTCTGCATCCTCGCCCAGCGCAGCCCATATTCCCATCGTTTCTCGATCTCGAACTCGACAGCTCATGATTGCATCGCCTCGGTCGACAGCCACGGTCCTCATTTTCAATTTTTGGATGAGCGCTTAGCCGCTGCGAGGTTACTACGTCTCTTGAAATATGGCATTGGCATTGGCAATTAGCTGAAGGTTTTGTCGGCGCTGCACATCGTTGCTGCTTTTTGCATGTCTGCTGCACGTAGTCCGGAGGTAAAGGCGGATAACTCGTTGGTCTGCCGAGTGACGGTAATATTTTGAAGATGTCTCAACGCTTGCGGAAACTTGCGATCGCTCAATTTTGCGTTCACTCCGGTGTGATTCTGAAACGAACATTTTAGTTCGGATGTTCAGGTACATTCGTATAGTATAGGTACATCAAGTCAGGTACTTGTTGTTAAATATTATCATTTCATCTGATATCGGAATTATAACCTTTTGTCGGCTGAATTGTAATTAAATCAGGATCTTATTTGTACAACATTTTCTCGGAAGTGATCTTGCTTTCTTAAAATTTGAACAGATGTGTGTTAATAATCACTTGACTTTCTAAAATTATAACCTTGAAATATTAAATATTGTTATATAGTTATGTACTTATATTGCGAAATCTAATACTATTCTACTACCTACAACGAAGAAAATAGTATATTACACATCTATATAATAGGGAGGAAAACATTTGGCCCATTTTCTTTCCGTGGTGCGTACTTATATATATATATATACTGCTTTTTTGCCTGGTGGGCCGAAAGTGCCACTTTCGCTCCCGGCGCCCGTTCGCAACACGGGTATAAAGAGCCTAGAGCCATCCCATGGAGCACATGTTTGTCCATTTACACGTGCTCTGGACTGGCCAACTCTTTACCTCCCTAGTTACATAATATAATATTTTACCATACCCTGGCCGATAGTACCAATTTCGCTCCCGGCTCAAAAATGCGAATGTGGTATTTTCGGCCAGGGTATGGTGAACAAGTCATATTTATATAAGTACATATTCAAAAAAACTTACTGGTAAATGTTCTTATCTTTTAAACATATTATATTTATGTTTTATTTTTACTTGACAATGGTAGGTAAAATTTTGGTTATTCAAACTCACATATGCCATAGAAGATTATATCAACTGTTACGAAATACTTTTTAAAAAATATCAAGAAAGGAATCATTTAAGTATAGATTAATAATAATACTATATCATCATCTCATAATTTATGAGTAATTGAAATTTATTTACTACTTAATAAACTGGAATTTTGTTTATTTATGTTTTATTATTTATCATGATACCTATATATATTAATTTCAAAAACTGCGCCTGTATAAATCACGTGGCAACCTAGCTTACCTAGCAACACATCTGCGCCAATCCAAAGAAAGCGCCGACGCTGGCCATGTGACAGCATAACCTACAATTTGAGTAGTGCGGTGGTGTGTTTTCTTTCTCGTACAGCACGCGTGGTTGAATTTTAGTATGTGTTTAAGTAAAAACTACGTGACTATCACATAATATTTCATTCGTGAATTGATTGGATGTGATTTTGCGTTACTCTAAGGTATGTATAAAATTGAATGTAATTTGTATTATGCAAAATTATGTTTGAAAAATTATTGAGGTTACATTGACGTATTTATTTATCTATATTTTTTCCTTAAAGAATATGAGCTTCAAGCAACGTCCTTAAATTTATTTGTATACTTTTTTATTAAATTTTGTATTAATTTTAGGTAATAAGTTGTTAAAAAGAAATTCTTATATTTTGGTATACACTGTGCCTATTCGTATGAAAATCCCGTAGATAACGTGGATTTATCGTCTTGCATAAGTAACTTCTATAAAATAGATCTTTATCACTGTAATTTTAATTAACTTCGAGCACATAAATAAGATAATTTTTAGAAAATAATAATTTGAAAATAAATAATTTTTTATTTTTAGCTAATCCAGTGCAACCATGAGTTTAAAAAGGGAAAATACTACCACGATAAAGGGATCTGCTAAGAAGAAGACAAAAATATCAACAGAAGCATCCACAAAGAAAAAGCCAAATAAGTCAGTAAATAATTCTGAAAATGCAAATATAAAGAATGCTTCAAATATAAGTCAGACAACGGGAAAGAAAGAAAAAACTCCAAAATATGAAAAACCAACACCAAAAAATAAAAATGGTATACCAAACAAATCAAAGGATTCAAAGTTTTCTAAGAAGGGTAAACCTAACTTAGATAAAATAAAAGATAAAAAAAATAATCCAAGTGAAACTCAATCTGATGGTAAACCCAATTGGTTAGAGTATAAAAAAGAACAAAAAGAATTAAGGGAAAAGCGGAGAGCTAAAAAGTTAGAAGATGCATATGATGTTGCAGTACAAGCAAAACAAATAGGAGAAAAACTTCGAAGATCAAAATTAACTTCAGATGCACAAGAAAAATTAACAAAAAAATTACATGATTTGTTGAAAACTCAGTATGCCAAAATGATATTTGCTCATGATCTTTCTCGAGTAATTCAGTGGCAAATAAAATATTGTAGTAAAGACATTCAGTTAGAAATAGCAGAAGAATTAAAACCTCATTTATTAGAAATGATATTTTCAAAATATGCTAAAAATGTAGTAAAAACATTAGTAAAAAGGGGTACTGATAACGTTAAAAAGAGTGTTTTACAAGTTTGTAATGGAAAGGTTGTTAAATTATTGAGCAGTGTTATATCTTCAAGTTTATTTGAAAAACTTTATGTTGAAGTAGCATCTGAAGCTGAAAAGCTTTATTTCAAACAAGAATTATATAGTGATTTATATAAAAAAAGTAAAGATTCTAATGTTAAAAGCTTAGAGGATACTTATAAGGATTCACCAGCTATGAAATTAGCTATATTAAATGCAGTGAAAGCTAATCTAATTAGGATATTAAACAAAAATCTTATTAATTCAACGCTCATCCATACAGTTCTTTATGAATTTTTATCGAATTGTACTAAAGAAGATAAATTAGAAATCACTGCAATGGTTAGACCATTGATCGCAGAGTTATCACAAACAAAAGATGGTGCAAAAGCTGCTAATTTGTGTATTTGGCATGGTACAAACAAGGATCGAAAACTTATTATGAAGTCATTCAAAGACCATGTTAAGGATCTAACGACATCTGAACATGGATACTTGATGATCTTAGCCCTTTTAGATTCTGTTGATGATACAGTTCTTTTAAAAAAGATTATATTACAAGAAATGATGAGTAATTTGAATGATATAATGTCAAGTGAATATGGTAGACTAGTTCTTTTATATATTGTTGCACATAGAGATACTCATTATTTTCATCCTGCTTTAATTGATTATTTAAAACAAGGTGATGGAAATGAGTCAAGTAAAAAACCAGCCGAAATTCGTGAAAAGGATATTTTAGAATGTGTAATCGAGAATCTTGTAGAAAATATATCCAATAATACACTAGCGTGGTTGGCTGATGGACACACACTATTATTAACTTTAGCTACATTAAAGGCTAGTCCTGGTGATAAGGTAAAACAAGCATTCGAAGCTATTGCAAAATTCATAGTTGATATTAATTCCAAATTGAAAAAGGATGATATTGAAACATTTGCCATAGAAGAGCCTGGTTTACACATGATACTAAAAAAACTTATTCAAGCTGATCGCCAACGTATTGAAAAAAATGAACTAACCTTTGGTGAAGTGCTTGTTGAACATTTAACAGTAGATTCAATAGAACATTGGATAAACTACAACAGAGGTTGCTTTCTATTAGTTACATTAATAGAAAATGAAGTAGAACAAGTTGTTTCTACATTGAAAACTAAATTAAAAAATCAAAACCTCAAAAAGAAAAAGACCTTAGGAGCATCGATATTGTTAAAAAAGTTAGATTGAAGTAAATAAAATTTATTTGTAAATTATATTTAATAATTTAGCGTATTTTTAATAAATGTTTTTTTTTAATTATGACAATTTTCTTCTTATGCAACATGTTACCTTCTAAATAATTTGAATAATATAATAAAAAGGTTTATAATGGGAACATTAAAAAGTAATAATATGTAACATTTTTTTAACTGAACAGTTTTATTTAGTTACAATTGTAGTATAAATAATCCATTTTAAGCTACTATTCCCTAGACGAGTAACAAAAACGAATTTATAGTATCGAAATTACGCCCTTTTAATTTGAAAGTTCCCGAAAAAGTTTAATAGTGTACAAATAAAAATCACGAGAATAAAATTTGGGCATGGTTGGAAATCAAAGATACGTTTTATGATATCTATTATGCACGATTCATTATGTAGAATCATCGATTATTCGACCGCTTTAGGATATATTGTTTCTAGTTAGTGAAAAATTTCGTTTATGTTATGAAGATGAAAATGAAAAAAAAATTCATTAACATTGCAAAAAAAAAATAATAAATATCGTTCGACATGATTCAATAGTATTACAAAGACGCAAGAGAAGTATTTGGCTACTGGCCAAACCATGTGTTATCGCGTATCGTCCCTATGCCTTTGTTACGTTATAATTTAAGCATATCCTTAATATCAACGATTCTGGATCGTATTTCCGGTTGATTATCTTTACATAATTCTGTCAGCATATCCTTCATTAAAGCAGTTACGAAATTTAACTGTTTTATATTTTGTGTTTCATTCAATTTTTTTGATAGTGATATCACAATGTTTAATGCTTCTTTTCTTATTCTGGTGTACTTTGCAATACCTAAAAATAGTAAATTAATTTTATTAGTAAGCATATAATAACAATTTGATATTGAAAAAAAGCGCATACCTATCGCATATCGCAATATCTTAAGAAGTGTCCCACAAATTGAATCCAATACTTCCTTATCCTTTTCTGACAACTTATTGAAATCAGTTTTTAGTAAAACCAGTTTGTCAACATAACGATTGAGAGTTGTTAAAATAGAAACTTGCACAGGTCTAGTACTCATTGGTAATGTTTCGAAACAATGTGTTATAAATTGCAAACAATACTGATCTAAAAATAAATTTTCATTTATATAAGAATATTTTTATTTTGCTAAAAAAAGCGAAAAAAAGGATAGGAATAATAAATACCTTGAGTTTCTTTACATGCAGGCCATGCTTTTCCAAGGCCTTCATAAATCGTTTCTTGCAACTTTATTTTTTCTTCCCGTTTTTTCTTATTCTCTTCCATTGAATCATCATCGTCATCTTCGCCTTTTTTTGTCAACTTAAATATTACAGAAAACATGTCATTACTCTAGATACATGTCCATAATTTATTAAAATGAACGGATGACTTACTTTGGGCAAAACTTCTTGGGCAATGTCGTAGACTTTCTTAAATTCATCTTCTTCTAACTCGTGCAAAACTTCGGTAAAGGCTTTTAAAGCGTGACGGCGATATTCAATTCCCTCCTTCTTGCTTTCTTTGTATAAAGTTTCTATAATCGTCTCTTTCAATTTCGGGTCATTTTTCAGAGCCTCTCTAAAAGTTTTAAGTTATTCATATCATTAAATTAATTCCTTAAATTGTTTCCATTAAATTTAAGAGTAGGTGTTAAAAACAAAATGAAAAAATATTTTCTTTAATAATTTGAGTATTATTTTAATATAAAAAAATGCAGTTAAAATTCAAATAATAGACTTGGCCTTTGGTAATTGTCTTCGATATTTTTATAATAAACATTATTTCTTACTTGCTATTACACGCGAGCGTTGATAAAGCATTTAGTAATCTTTGTTTCCCATTCCAAGTTCTACCTTGTAGACCATTCACCAGTATGTTCAACAATGAGTTTCTAGCCTCCTCGTCAATAGTTGCACCAAGCTTCGTAGCTACCGTTGAAACTGCGTTTGCAGCTTGTGCTTTTGTGGTCCACGAAGAGGATTCCAATGCCGAATTCAAAGTGATAGTGATGACACTTAGATTCTGCCGTATGCCAGCTTCTGTACCAGGCGTAATCTCCGACCATAATTCTGTCCAAAGTTCGACAGTTTTTTCATTTTCACCAAGAATTTTTTCAGCGTGCATTGCAAAGAAAGTCAAAGGCATAACAATATGAGAATACTTCTTTAAAATATCTTGATTATGGTCGTTGATTGATTGTAGGGTTTGGCCAATCGCTAAGCGTATTGAATCATCTAAAAAATTCGGTACCAATATATTTTCAAAGAAAATATTTCATGAATATTTCATGATACATAAATTTTTCATGAAAATTACCTTCTCGCTCCATGTACCATGTATTTAGCATATTAAACAATTTATCTAGACTAGATCCTTTTGCACATCCAACAATGTGACCAATTGTGACGGCATTATTCTTCTTGATTCCAGTATTGCGATCTGTTAAGCCATTAATAAGTGCCGCGAGTAGTTTACCTAAATAAAAGAATATTGATAGAAACAATGTTAAGTATATTCTTAATATATTTTTATAGCAACTAATCTTACCAGCATATGGTTGCAATTCATACTTCATATGACTACTAAGTTTTATTAGGAAGTTTGAACAGGCAAGTTTTGTTCCAAACTTCAAACTTGACTTAATAAGCTCAATTACTTTAGGCATCAAATCTTTCAAGATTGGTGCATCAATATATTGTATACACTGAAAATTAAATAACATTATACTGCTGGTACAGTGTACTTATTAAAATATTAATTACTAATGTACCTTAGTCATAGTATCCGTAGAAAAATGATTTTTGGTTGTCTGAGCAGTTACATTATCAATGAGTTCCTGAGCCTCCGATGAATTAGCCGTCGCAGTACGAATATACATAATATCTTTATTTTCGGCTACTTCGCCAATAGAATTCAAAAGAGCAGGGATCAAAACTGGAAGCGATGGCTTCAGTAAACTTCCAGCCGAGGATACAAGTTGAGAGACCGTTTGTAACGATATCGCTCGTACAGAAGCTACTGAACTTTGCATTCCTTCGTCAATCAAAACTGGCAGTATTGCTTGTAAGACCTCTTCACCCGCTTTACCATGAGATGCATCACATTGACGGATACAAACCTAATTAAATTAAATTAGAATTAAAAATAAAAAATGAATAAAATAGAATAAGAAGTAATAATCTTAAAAAGTAACTTACTCGACTAAAAGTTTTAGCAGTGTTTGTGGCTTCTTGTCTAGTGGCTTCATGAATGTCATCCATCACCCTAAATAACTGCTTCCATAAACCAGGTGCACATTCCATGTAGTTTATAGTGACATTAGGAGATTTGATTAAATCAGATAAGGCCAAACAACAACTGATTCGCACACGATAATGATTATCAGTCAAATTATGTGTGATATCCTCTAATATCTCTTTATGGTGTTTTTCAAGCTATAAATAATTCAAAATCAATACGTTATTCAACGCAATGAACATTATTCAAAATCAATACAGTATGTACAGTAATGCCAGTTTTATAACATGTATGTTAATAATTAAAAATATTACTTATGTCGACTGTAATTTACTATCAGAATATAGTTTAAGAATCACTGATAAGGATTTTTGTTAATATATTTTAAAAATAAAGATTAAATGATTACAACATTTTCACGATTTCTAACTTACAGCCTTTGCTGTTGAAGGCACAATGGCACGCCAGATGCTCGCGAAACTTTGTTGAACTTTTGGTATCGGATCAAATTGATACCTATACAATTTCGGAATCACATTTGGTGAATAGGCTGAAATGTCATCATTGATTGCCGTGGCGAGTTGTGAAAATCCTAGAGCAGCACCTTTCTTGGACGTCCAAATAGCATTGTGATTAGCCAAATGTAAAAAGCGATAAGTTAATTCTGGTTTGTTTAGATCCGAAGCTAATGAACATATTTCCTTGTACGTTGTCATATTGCCACTACATAAAAGACAAAAATGTATGGGTAAATTGAATAATTTGATACAAGATGTGGGCTGATGATCATAATTTTTAAATGTAGTTTACCCAGTTGGACTTTTTCCTAATTCACCTTCTTCAAATATCTGAGTATCGTCAGTAACTTTTCGAACTTCTCTTCTTCCGTGCAACAGCTGATTTGTTACAGCAGAAACTAAAGCTGCTTTGTCTTTCTCTGAGCAACTATTATATACTAAATATAAACCTTTTGAGGCAATATCTTGAACAATGTCTGTAATTAAAATAAATTAAAAAGTACAGGTTTTCAGCAATGTCACAAATAAATATCTATAAAGAACTTACCACTATTTTCAGATAAAAAGTCCATAAATGCTTGTTGTATAGCAGATAATTTTTCAAGGATACATTCTCTCTTACAATTATGTTTTAAAATACTCAAAAGCCATGTACAGACAGCCTAAAAAAGTATATTCACGACGATTATAAAAGTAATATACAAAATCCATCATGTTGTTTGCACATTATAAAAATTAAAATTTTTAAATTGTGTACTTATGATTTACAACATATAAAAAATTTAAACTTATAATTATTTATTACTATTACTATATATTACCTGACGGGAATTCGGATGTGGTTTACTTGCTATTGACAACAGCTTATCAATAACAAAAATTAATAAATCATTGCTTTCTTTTGTGTATGGAACATCATGCTCAGAAGGAAGAGTACTCCAAGCATCCCTTCCTTCAGGTGAAGCAGAAGCCTGAACACAACACACCAAAGCTTCTCCAACCGATAAATGTATGTTAATGTCTTTTGTCTATTGTAAAAAATATATTTTTAGAAAAATTTTTAAATGAATCATTTCAAATGATAAAATTTAACTTCAAAATTGTACCTCATTAGCTGTTTCAATAAATTTCTCTAATATCATTTTAGTATGTGGAAACTCTTCACCAACACAAATGTAACCTAAAGATAATGCTACCTTTTCTTTTACCTACAACATTTAATTATAAATAAATTAATATCTAATTTCTATGAAAGTGAATCTTGGTTTAATAATGTTTAATACAAACCTTATTATTAGATTTAACATTCGCAAAAATAGAAAATAATTTGTCTGCAATACTTTTTTTACTAGTATCCTTTTCTGCTTCTGATGGCAAAGGCAACGCAAACGATTTACCGATTATTCCAATGCCGCTGATTGCAGTGGCCAATAACATCGGATTATTTACATTGAGAAATTCACCTAATATAACAAAGAATAATAATTTTCTAAACTTTGATACGCCTGGATAATATATATGTAAATTACTTACAAATCGTTTTGACTGCATCAACATATGTATTCCAATTCATCAACGTATTCTTGTCTTCACTTCTTCGCAAAATTAATTTTCTTTCCATTGAATAAGACAAAGCTAGTAAAGCTCCTTGCTGATTTTCTAAAACTTTGTCTTTTGTGGTTTTTAACATTTTCGAAATATGGTTTTCAAATTCATTGGTGGGAACATACGCCATAAAAACAGCATAAATTTTCGCTGCGAGGTCTCTTACATACTCCTTTGATGATGATAATAAAGATTGAATCCACGTCTGTTCTTTTGTATAACGTTCGACAACAAGATTCGGAATTGTACCAACTATTTCGAGTAGAGCATTTAGAGCAACTTCATCTAAAAATGAGAAATTGTTATTAATAATTAATTGTTAAAGTCTTTATTTTTCAATTAATCACTTATACATTTTAGTTTTCAAATTAAAGAATAAAATAAAATTAACTCATAAAATTTACCTCCAGCGACTTGACCAAAAAGTACAACAATGTCTACATAATGAAACAAACTATCAGGGCTTTCTTGATGTAATTTTTCGAAATACCGTCCTATTAATGGAGTAAATTCACATGGATGTTCTAAAGAATCCGTTTGAAGAGCAATATTAGCACTTTTTGCTAAACAAATTCGTAGATAAGATATTATCTACAAAAATGAAAGAGAATTAAACAAAAGTGTTTAGTCATACAGAAATTGAAAATACAATAATTTATATAAACATTTGTATCAAACAAAACTTCTTTACCTCTACAAAGGTATTTATATTAAACGGCAAAACTTTATTTCCAACTGTTACTTTATTATTGCTAGTTACTCTTGATTTAATTTTTGAATGAATATATGACATAAGCTGTGGAAAATCTGGTAAAGAATCTTCTTTTGAAATGAACTTGTGACGTTCATTCTTATATGAGGTTCCATACAGTGATTTCAAAGCTTCAGTTTGCACTTCTGATTTTGAATCACCAGATGCTAGTAGCAACAAATATCGAGATGGAGCATGATCTGATGGAAAAACTGTTGCTGAATAATGTACTGCAACAAATCTAAAAAATGTTGTATGTATTTTTAACTTTTAAAGTATTTATAAGAATTCTACATATAAAGTAAATAGACGGATTACATTATGCAAAATGATTTATGAAAATAATTTTAAAGTCTAAGTCACCTTTTGCATAACTCTTTAATAAATGGCAAGTTTTATTATAAAATTAAAATATAGCAAATATAATAATTAATTTTTACCTGACATGAGGTTCAAGTGATTCTATATGGGCAGATAGTAAACCAACCATCAACGATATGCCTGTATCGTCATCCTTATTAAGTACAAATGCAGAAGTCATTGTAACCAAAGCATCCCTTATAGTTCGTCGTAAATCGCCATCAGTCTTTATATAATTCATAAGTAGTATTAATTGCATATATGGACTAATTAATTAGTATAAACTATTGATTATATAAAATTTTCATACCGATGCAAGAGACTCGAAAAACCTTTGAAGTAGACTCAGATTTTTATTGACAAGACTTGGAATTCTTTGACTAAGCTGTCCAACAATTGTATATGCCATTAGTCTGTGAGCTGGCTCAGCTTCTTCAGTAATTAATTTCATCATACCATTTAAAATTACTTTTGCCACTCGTACAAATGGTCTTAAACTACATCTATAATTTTATAAATTAAATAAATATCTTGGTTTAGCTGTTTTAGTTGCATAAAAATGCTATAAAATACTAAAGTATGTTATTCTTACTGTTGAACAAGGTTTGAAGTAAATTGAAGAGCTAATGACTTGAGTTTAGAATTGGTATTATTTGCACCATATAGTGACTCAAATATAACCTGAAAATTAAAATCACAATATAAATCAATAAAAACTATTATATTTTATTAAAAAATTAATTTCTTTTGTAATAATGTTGGTTATGCGGCATATTTTTATGAAAAGAAGATCATAAGATCAAATCACAATAACTATAACCTAATATTTTACATTTTGCAAAAGAAAAGTTTATATACTAATTTTTTTATTTTTTAATACACTTTGTCAAAAGAAAAAATGTATAATTAATACCTTCAACAGATAAATAGCAAAGAAGGGAACATTTGTAAGTTAATAATAAATTAAAATGATTAAATGACTTGCGAAATTCTTCATTGCGTAAGACATAGTATAAAACTTTCTTTTTAAGCATATAACATATTATTTTTAATTTTTAAAACTGGTTATTAAATTTCTACTGTGCATATTATTTAAAACTGTATAATCATTCATTTCATTGCAAATGTAAACTTTACATATCGAAGCTATTTTAAAATGCATTCTCTTGGAAATAAATTTCAAATTCACTTTTGAATTTAATTTAAACATCTTCTAAAAGTATTTTATTACCTGTATACAAGGTAGAACAATAAATCCAGCATCTGTCACTCGGCAAAGATAATGTAATAATTTCAGTCGAATTCGAATACTAGCTGGAGTTCTTTTCATTTCTTGCTTTATTTCTTTTTGTGTTGCTAAAACATCGGTACCCAAAAATAATGTATATAATGGGGCAGCTAACTGCATTGATGACCAGTCTAATAAACTAAAATGTTGATCAGTTAATTACAAATCAAATAATTTTAATAAGCTTTTTACAGAATAGAATAATTATTCGTAACTTACTTTGCTATTTTTTTTAATTCTAAATCTGCCAAATTAGCAATGCTAAATCTGGTATCAGCTGCAGCAACTATCAAATGAATAAGAATATCTGAATCTGGAAAAAATCCTCCAGCAAGAAATTTAACAATTCCTAGTTTAGTTTGTTCAAGCTGCTCTGCTGAAGGGGGGCTTTCTCCTATAACTCTTTTAAATGCATATTCACTCATTCCAGGGGGCACAGGATATTGCGACCAATCAATTGGCTGTCCAGGTTGTTGATTCTCACTTTGCCCAATGGAGCTAATGAGAAAAGAATGTGTTTGAAAATAATGATTATGTTAACATGAGATTAAATTTGGTGAAATAAAGTAGATATTTACCCATAAGGTAATAATAACATGTCCAGCATGAAATTCAATAATTGCTTGGCTACTTGTGGTTCATCTTGCAATCCTAAAAGAGAAGCTCTCTTTTCTGGATCCAGTGGTATAATTATATGAGCTAGCGCTGGCATTATTATAAGCAACAAACTGAAGAATAGATAAATACATAAATATTTCAATGTATTATAATATTATTTTATTAATTATACTTCAAAATTGCATACCTATCTTGATGTGATAATGGTTTTCCTTGAATAGCATTTAATACACTTGGGATCAATTCAGCTTGTCTACTCATTTCCATACGGGGATAACCCATTTTGATATATATAATGGTGAAATTCTTAAAAAAAATATATTGTTAGAAATAATTTTATTCCAACATGTCTTGGATATTTATCAGATATACATACAATTACAAATGAACTAGCTGCAGGATCTTGATATTGTAATAATAAAGCTTCCACAGGAAGTTGTACTTGAGGTCTGCTTTTAATTCTTCTGTTTATGTGTATTAAAAGCTCCATGACTTTTTTTCTGACACCTTCCTGCGAACTGGAGAGTTTTAACAAAACAGGAGGCAAAAATTTGCATATTGATGCCTGCAGCTGTTCATCTGTCTCTGCAGAACCTAGCCGGAGCAGAACACGCTCCAGTAAAACTGGAAAAAAAATAAGGTAAAAACTATTAAGTACTTGGATGTATCAATTTTAAACTATAAATTTATAATTTAGTATTAAATATAAGATCAATTCAGAATTTGAAACTTTAATATTTTAATTAACTTATTCATTCAATATTTAATCATTCAACTTATAGTCTAATCAATTTATGCAAATCATCATAAAACCTATGCAAGGATAACTTATGATATAATTTTTAATAATGCTAAAACTATCTTTATAATTAATGATGTAATGAGAAAATTGTTATTTCAAAGGAACAGGTAAATAATATTTGGCATATATTCAGCCTTTAGGTATAAATAACAAAAATTGAAAATATTTAAAAGAAAGTACAAATATCTTTTAAGGTTAGATGACACATATTATTTTACAATTTAATTAACTACATTAGACATTTAGAATTTCGATATAAAACTAATTGAACTGTATTTATTAGTATTCTTTTCAATATAGTTTAGATGATATTTTATATGATATACATTTTTAAGAAGTTTACATTTTTATTGATATGTTACATAATCTAAGGAAAAAAATTATTAATTGCTTAAAATCACAAGAAAATTTATGAATCGAAATATTTTTAACTAAATAAAAATATTATAATAAGTAGTTTTGTATTTTGTCAGGCAAATCATACATTTTGAATGCGTTGCCTTGCATTGTTGTAAAATGATATCTAAGTATGAATCATAAGGTTATTTTTCAGATTAATTTACAAATTATCATTAATTTAAAAAGTTTTGTCGCTTACTTTATTGTGTTTTAAAGTAATGATAAATACAAAAGTAGATCATTAGTAGTCATGTATGTACCATACCTTGAAAAAGTAATTAATTTTTTATGTTTCATTTAATATACATGACTAGACATTTAACTATTTTGCTACAAATACAATTAACTAAATGCAAAGTATCATTGAACGTATATATTAAAATTACTATAAAGTATGAGTAATTTCAAAACTGTTAATTTAAAGTTGTTTCCATCAATTTTCTACCAAGATAACTATTTAATTCATCAAAACCTACTGTTGTAAGCTTCATCTGATAAAATATTACTTAACGACATAATTAATGTTAAAAGATATTATGAAAACTAGAAAACTTTTCAAAGCTTCACACTGCTTGAGCTGCCTACATACATTCGACTCCATTCAACAGCTTTTATTTGTATTTCATTACATTAAACAATAGATATATTTAAACATTCTCTCTATACAAATCAGAAAATTGCACAGCTATGCACTATAAGAATAAACTTTATTCGGCCTAAATTTGCTGCTCTATTACACATGGTCTATCCATCGTAGACCTATCATCTTCCAATCAATACAGCAAAACTATATTACAACATTAGTTTCAATAATTTAGTAAACAAACAGATAAGTCCAGGGCCCTTCTAAAAGACGCCCGGAGCTTTTCCAAATTCTGAATCATCGAGACAACGTCATTATAAAGCACTGTACAAAGATATGTGAACGAACTTTTTTCATCCATTGGATGATCGACCATCATGTTCTCGTCAGCACGACATTAAAAAGTCACCGCTCTCGCAGCGCCGACAAAACAACGATCAACAACAACAACAACAACTACGTCAACAACAATGACAACGTCAACAATGTCGAGGGCTGCGCGCACGAGTGAAAAAGGAGAGCTGCGCGCGAGCGAGAGAGAAAGAGAGCTTCGTCCGCGGACTCCTTTTGACAGCTCTCCTACGTGCGCTCGCGTTAGCGTTCGCGACGAAACCACGTGTTGCGGCGCGCGCACGCGTGCAACGGAGTAGCGGAATATATCGCGAGCGAGAAAGACTGCATGTGTGGGTGAGTGCGAGTATGGCACACAGCGACTAAGTAGCGAGTGTGGAGGAGATCAAGTCGGAGTCGGAGGGGCTGAATGTCCTCTCTCTCTCTCTCTCTCGCTCTCTCTCTCTTTATCTACCGGCGAAGTAGAGGGAGAAACGGGTTTGTACACACATGCATGCAGAAGGCGCGCGCGTGCGTATTGCGACCTCCTCGTGCGCGTCTATCTGCGAAGAGGATGATACGCGATGGATATATTGTACAGGCGCGTCATTGTATATAGGGCGCGCGTGCGCGGGGACCTTATCACGATATTGGGCCCTTCTGCCGTCGTTATGATAACGGGGCCGCTGGCTGCACAGTGAGACACTTACTTAGCTCGTCCGT
>JAPYZP010001639.1:0-22576 GCA_030522985.1 Torymus sinensis | reverse complement strand
GTAAGAAGCTTTTGTTAGAGGTTTAAGAAAGTTTGAGGGCGAGGGGAGGGCTAGGTAGATAAATAAATATGAGAAAATAAGATAGAGGTTGTAGCTTGTTCGATACTTTTTATACCAAGTTTATACGCACGAATGCGTACTCATTTCGTAGAAGTATATATTATGTGATTGTAATGAATTGAATAACTTATCAAAATGTTGTTAAATTTAATGGGGCACATGGGAAATTCAATATAATTACCAAGAGTATGTTTTTGTGTCCATAATTATGTATTTTTATACCATTATAGCTTCTTTATTAGCACAAAAAGTTTATGGCTAGTATTAGCACCGAGATGAGAAATCGTTAAAATGCTCTTTATATACCAGACACAGTTTTTATTCAATCAATATATTAAGTAAAGTACTGATTATTTTTGCAAAGCGTCTAATAATAAATATCTGATCGTTATTTTCGAATCAGCTGAATGAAGCCCATTCGTAGCACTCGCTTATGCGTTATGGTAACAATTCTGAAACATTGTTTTGTAGAGATGCTGCGAGTTGATTACGTCAACGATCCACGAATCATTGCCAAGCAGCCAAAAATGACGGCAATCAACTCTTGCATTGAAGTTGATCTTACCGGCCAGATAAGCTCCGACAGTATTGGTACGCGGATGTATTCCGGCTTCGGAGGTCAGGTGGACTTCATCTCCGGTGCCGCGATGAGCGAGGATCACCTGGGAAAGCCAATCATTGCCCTCAGGTCTACGACCAACAAGGGAGCTACCAAGATTGTCCCAACCCTTAATCTAGGTAAGTTTTTTCATGATAATATTTATTAGTCGCAATTATTTTGTGACACTGCAAATTGTTTAATAGGTATTACATTGTTTTAAATACTAAAAGAATTTTAAACAAATTCCGAGCCTATCCTATTATTTTTATTCAATTTGCAATATTGGTTACTTTGTTTTTCTTAAAAAGAACTGATTGTGATGTAATGAAAAGTAGTTTTTTAATTGAGGATCGAAGATATATGATGAAAAACCTATAGAATGTAATTTAAAACAGAAATCAACAGACTCAATTTTGCAATGAATCTTAACGAAACATGTATTCTCTTAGGTGCTGGCGTCGTCACATCCCGTGCTCTGGTGCGTTACGTCGTCACGGAATGGGGTATCGCTACCCTGTTCGGTCGTACCCTGCAACAGAGAGCGTACGAGCTGATCCAGGTCGCCCACCCTGACCACAGGGAGGCTCTCGAGAAGGCTGCCTTCGAGCGACTGAAGGTTATGCCTGAGAAGAAGAACTATTAAACACCCACATACACACATACGCGCACGTGATAAACAAACGGAGATCCGTTGCAATAGCATTTTTCGCGTTTGCCATAACTCACTCGGTAAGATGTGTATAACTGCCTCTCTGCCACTTTCCTGAAGACTACTCGCGTCGAGAGAAGCACAGAGACTACTTACTATGGTTCTAGAGAATTATATATCGATATCGCTGTAATCCGGAGAAAAGAAATTATGTATCATAAGTCGTAAATATCGTGCGAGGTTTTTAATTGATTAGTTACACACAAGTTAAATGCGTTCACATAGGGAGTATATGCCTGACCATATGGTTCTATATGTGGTCGAGCATGGTTACATAGCTAGATATTAATTTGTATATAATTATTTTCTCCGGAATCTAGGTACGAACTAGCCATGAGGAAGATGTAAGAAGTGAACTATCTATAGTAGTTGTATAAATTTGAAACTATAGGAAGAAAACAGTGATTCAAAGTGAAAAATAAAAACAAAAACAAGCGAAGTAAATCAATAAACTTGAACAACGCGACGTGTAGATCATGTCGGTATTTTCTCGTGGCGCATCACTACTTCAACGGATTGTAAAATACGCTTTCTGAGGAAAGAACCGACAAGTTGTCGATAAATGAAAAAAAAAACATTCGCGTACCTACAAATATTATTTTGTAATAAATTTACTGAACGTCCTTTTTATATATATTGCCGTCAAAGAAAAAAAAACGGTTGATATAAACATTTATGCGCATTTTATTTGAAAAAAATATAATCTTATGCTTAGAATGTATAAAAGGGCTTATTTATTCTATCATTTAATTTACAATGATAATACTTTTATTTTTTAAGTGAAAAAATTCTTTTCCAAAATTCGTTTTTAAGTAAAAATTATATTTTTGTAAGTGTTTAATGTTAACTGTGTATTAATCATTACATAGCGTATAGCCATTACGGTTTAAAAATGTAGCTGTACCTTCTTTGAAAAGTCAATTCATTTTTATCATCTTGCGTGTAACTCTTCTGTTCCCAAAAAAAAAAAACAATAAAACATTTAATTTTACACTGTATAAACATCTGGTACTTAATTTTCTTCACGCTTCCTAATTGATTTTACTTTATTATATCATGACTCGAACTTCTTTCGCGTCGAGCAAAAAAATAATTATTTCTCTATTCAGTCGAAACCGGCGAATATAATACCCACGTCTCCTTGCACGCGCCCAACAGAAGGAGAAAAAAAAGACACGACGGACCCAGCACGAGTTACGTATGAATTCATCGTGCAAAAACGACCGACGAGGGAGACCCAACAATCCTTTTCCGCAAAATATAATCTCCCCCTCGCTCGCGCTCCACTATATAATACACGAAACAAAAAAAAAATCTCCCAGTCCTCTCCTCCTTTTTTTACAATTTTACATAAGCTCGCGCGGTAAGTATCACGTGGACGGTACAAGCTATATACACTGTACTCCCTCTCCCCGCGCGTCTGTGTACGAGACGTGCTTTATAGCGAAATGTTCGCCGCACTCACAAAGGAGTCGTGGTCGTGACATTGACGCGGCCGAGCGAGCGAGAGAGATTCGCCGTGTGTGCCACTTCGCCGCGATAGAAAACGCGCAGGTTTTCCAATAGACGCCGCGCACGCGCAGGAGGTAACTGTTATACCGTTCAGTGTGTCGCTGGCGCGCGAAAGCGGCTTTTGCCAACAAGTGTTTCAGTGGGTTGTTTTTGGAAAAGGGAAAATTCAAGAAAGTTTCGCGGAGTGCACATTTTTCCGACCACGATCAACAGGTTTTTCTGGATTTCTCTATACGCGAGGTTACAGTGACTGGAGTTTTGCAATTGTTTTTGCGCGGTTTTTTGAGCCGCCGGTATCCAGGAAATTCGAAAAATCTCGCTCTTATATGTAACGTGAGTTATTTTTAATTGTATTTTGCAATTGATGAGGAACTATTTTTCATTACAACAGAGCAACGTCAGTATTTCAACAATTTTTTGTAATTACTCGATTGTTTAAGATTAACGATTATATAACACGTCGAAAAAATAATCGAAAAATTTTTCATTTTATAAACAAAATGTTTTTAAAAAGTTTTAAAAAATCAAATATTATTTCTTACATTCAAACTGAAAAAAAAATTCCAAATGACTCTACCTATACGTACTACATAATTATTCCAATCAATCTTTAATCAATTTAATGGACTCTAGTTGATCCCATCTTACAAATCTAAGGCTTACGTAATTACACGAAAGAAGAAATATTTGGTAAATTGATGTATAAAAATTTTATTTTCCAGGCAAAAAGCGCACACTCATATCAAAATTTAAACAATGGAAATCAAGAATCAAAGTGATCCATTAACATAAACAAGCATCTGCATAAAGGTGGGCATTATCAGTGATGTGCATCTTAATTACTCCTTAATCACTTTAAATACACAGTACAGTAACACGCGATATCTCGCGAGCCAGGCAAAAATGCATCCCGCGCGGGAGATCAATTTACCCGCACTTTGCTTTGCAATGCAAACTAGAGACATTCACGTGGCTAAAGTCGTTTTAGGTAGCGACATCGACAATTACAGCTACAAGAATCAGCTCGGCGAGACTTTACTCCATTTGTCCGTTAAGCATAATTTCAAAGACCTGCTCGAATGGCTGATTACACGGGTAGGTCTAGAGATCGACAGCGTGGACATCAGCAACAGGACTCCGCTACACCTGGCCATCACGACAAAAAACGAAGCGATGATCAGGTACCTTCTCTCCTGCAACGCCAGCCCAGCTGCGAAGGATCTCTACGGCAAAAGTCCTTTCCACATGGCCGTGCAATTGGGAGAAGCTCGGCTGGTCGAGTCGCTTCTGGATCACGGAGCTAACGTCCTGGACGCGACTCTGACGACCCGCGAGACGGCGTTCCACATCGCTCTGAAGAACGAGGACGAGGCGATGTTCGATCTGCTGCTAAAGAACCACCGCGGCAGCGTCAACGCTACGGACGAGTACGGCGAGACTCTGTTACACGCGCTGGCGCGTAAAAGAAAGTACGCGCACCTGGCGGCGCTGCTGTTGGAGAAAGGTGGCGACCTGGAGGTGGTTAATAAGGATAACGAGACGGCACTCCACTTGGCGATTCACAACAGGAACTGCGAGATCGCGAGGATTTTCATTGACCACGGGGCGATGGTGAACGCCAGGAACAGGTACGGCGAGAGTCCGCTGCACCTGGCGATCAGGCAGCGCGACCTGAGCCTCGTCAACCTCCTCGTGAGCAGCGGCGCCGACGTGAACGAGTGCGCCAACGACGCCAACACCATGCTCCACGTCGCCGTAAGCTACTACAACGAGGATATCGTCAAATTGCTGTTGTTGAATAACGCGGAGGTGGAGAGCAGGAACTCGTGCGATCTCAGCCCCTTTCACCTGGCGATAAAGAACCGGTGTATAGACGGCGCGAGGCTGCTTTTAACGACGAGCAAACACGTGGACGTGAATTCCCAGTCGCAGGGTAAATTCACGGGGAGTCGGACTCCTCTGCACACTGCGATCGTCCAGAAAGACAGCGACGCCGTGGCCTTCCTGTTAGAAAACGGCGCCGAACTCAGCTCGGACAACAACGAGATCTTCCTGGCTGTGGAGACCGGCGACGCGGCGACGCTCGCGGTGCTCATAGCCCACGGGGCGGACGTGAACGCGGTGAGCGCGAGCAGCGGCGAGTCGCTCCTGTACACGGCCATGCGGGTGCGCAACCGCGAGGAGGTGGAGACCTTGCTGCGCCACGGGGCGAGCGTGGCGCGCGTGAACGAGCAGAGCGGCGGCAACACGGCGCTGCACCTGGCGGTGAAGGCGCGCGACGAGAAGTTCGCGAGGTACCTGCTGGACGTGGGCGCGGACGTGGACGTCTGCGACGGCGACGACGCCACGGCGCTCTGGTTCGCCCACGGGTCCGCCGCCATAGCCAACGCGCTGATCGCGCGAGTCGCGCTCGTCGGAGTGGGCAGAGGCTGGATAAGCGGGAGGAACGAGGCGATCATAGGGACCGTCGAGGAGTTCGCCGCGTACTACGCAAAGTGTCTAGAGGAGCTGGGGAGAATCGGGGAGAAGTGTCGCGGTGGGGTCTCGATGCTGGACTTTTTGGCGAAAGACGCGGCGGCGATGGCGAGGCGGTACCCGATAGCTCGGGGCTTCCAGGTCGGTAGGGACGAGTTCCCGGTGTATTACGAGGGACTGGCGGCGGGCATGGAGAGGGCCGCGAAGAGGTGGAGGCTGATGCGGGAAACCGAGGGGATCCTGTGCACGGCGGATTACTTCGAGGCGCTGTACGACGTGCTGGATAGGGTAGTCGACAATTTCACCGACGACGAGCTCGAGACCTTTGTGAAAGGGTCGAGTCGTTGCGGCTGTTAGGTAATATAGGGTTTTGTACGAATTTTATTTTATATTATTATAGTATGTATAGAGCGGATAGGGCATTGTATCGAATTAAAAACTTTATATAATACTTCGAAATTGTACATATATATATACAATACAAAAAAGAACATTGAAATTAGCGTTAATAACAAAACATAGACACTACGGGCCGTCGGCAGAGTTCAGGCGTCGCGGCATAACAGCCGACATGTTTCTTCGCTCCCTTTGAAATTCCCAAAACCCGCGTTACAAGCGACCTTTTGAGAGATATGTCAAAATTCTTGATGACGATGTGCCCGCCGGTATTATGAAAATCGCGAAATTCGGCAGACGCGCGCGAATGAAAGAAGTGTGATCGTGGTGCGGAGATAGAAGGTGTGTGAGCGCGATTTACGATGTTCAGGACGCTCGAGCGAAGTCTGCGGAGCGTCGGGAGCAGCGGCCTCAAGGCCTTCGAGCTCTGCGACAGGAGGTACCTGCGCGAGCCCTTTCAGCCGCTCAAGAGGTGTCCCAGGTGGGTCTGCGTCGAGGATGCCGTCAAGGTCATCGGCTCCGGTTAGTATACATATACGTTTTTTTCTATAACTGTTTGATGAATGTAAGAAGCGAAAAACTGGTAAGAACACTTGCTAGAAACTTCGACTTATCATAATAATTAATTCGCAGAGCAACTGGTGTTCATCCAGGGAGGGGCGGCGACCCCGTTGGAGCTGGTCAGAGCGATGACCGAGCACGGCGTGTGCAGCAACCTCCGCGGTGTCAGGCTCCTTCACATGGCCCTCGAAGGCGACGCTCCCTTCGCAGCCCCGGAATTCGAACGTAAATTAATATTACCCTCGTCATCTTCGCGATGCGTGTGTGTAATAATATGGAGAAAATTTATGTACGGATTGTTTGTAGAACACTTCAGGTCGACCAGTCTGTACATCGGGGCGAATCTGCGAGAGGCGGTGAACGAGGGCCGGGCGGATTACATTCCCACGTTCAATCGCGAGACCCCGAATATGTTCTGGCACAAGCGATTCGTGCCGGACGTCGCGCTGATACACGTGAGCGCGCCAGACGCCAAGGGATTCTGTTATAAGCAATGGCTTAGCTTTATACTCGCAAAGGATATCTAGAAAATATGAAAAAGAGTAAAAAAGATAAAAGAAAATTATACGAGGTATCCTCTTTGCACATTGATTAACATACGATGACGGTATGTATTCGACTTTAATACTTTTGCGTATGGTAAACATACTTTTTTCGGTACATACGTATTGTCAAAAACCATACGCTTGGTGAAAGATATCTAAAAAAAAATGAGAAAACTGACTTTGTAAAAACGCCAAAATAACTATACTGTATACAGAAAATTTAATAAATATCTCATAGAAAATTCATTATATTGTTGAGCCAAATGTTATATATGATAATTCTTATTCGAATATTTTTATAGAATCTTAACCCGCGTGAAAATAATTTATGAGATCGTTCCTAGCTTCAATTACGACCTCACACTATATCTCATAAATTATTTTCACGCGGGAGTTTTTAGCTTTCTATACCAATCTTGGCAAAATAAATCTCAATACTTGAGCATTTATCTCATTTTATCAATGACCAATATCCCCCCCCCCCCCCCCCTGAAAAACCCCGCGACAGCGCAAGTGAACGAGCACATGCCACGGACGTTCGGCGACGCGGCCGTGCACGTGAGCCACTTCGACTGGGCGGTGAGGCACGACTGCCCGTTGCCCTGCATCGCGGGCTCGCCACCGAACGACATCGAGCAGGAGATCGGCAAAGTCGTGTCGGAGCGGCTGATCGAGGACGGCGCCACCCTGCAGCTGGGCATCGGCAACATCCCCGACGCCATACTCTGCGCGCTCGGCAACCACAAGGACCTCGGCATCCACACGGAGATCTTCAGCGACGGTATGGTCGATCTCGTGGAGAAGGGCTGCGTCACCAACAAGAAGAAGACCAAGCACAAGGGCCGACTCGTCAGCAGCATGGCCATCGGCACCAAGAAGCTCTACGATTTCATCCACAACAATCCGTTCATATGTGAGTTATATACTTATAGCGAACTGTCGGTGTTTACGACTGCGCGAGATAATTAAACGCGAGACAATACATAACTTTTCATTGTTTCACATCACGTTCGCAGCGATGCTGGGCATGAATTACGTGAACGATCCCCGGGTGATCTCGAAGCAGCACAAGATGACGGCCATTAACTCCTGCATCGAGATGGACATCACCGGGCAGATATGCTCCGACAGCCTCGGGGCGAAATTTTACTCCGGACACGGCGGACAGCTGGACTTTCTGACTGGCGCGGCGCTCAGCTTGGACGGACAGGGCAAACCCATCATTGCTTTTGCCTCGGTGACGAGCAAAGGGGAGAGCAAGGTTCAACCGTTTCTCAAATTAGGTATTTTTCGCTGTTTTCTTCTTCTTCTATAAGCACAGCTGCTATTTATTGAGACGTTAGTTTTCTTCACGGATAGCAGAGTTATAATTATTTTGTGCGTAATGGTAAAAGTTAATTTTATTCCAGTCATATATGTTTGTATATGTAATAGATGGTATTATCAAAATCGATAATTAAAACAAAATTTTCGCAAGACTCTGCAGTAAATGAAAAATCGCAACAACTCTATTCCCTAATACTACTACTTGATGATATTCATTTGCATTGAACTTTTCCAGGCGGCGGCGTTGTCGCGACGAGAGCACACGCGCACTACGTGGTCACCGAGCAGGGCGTCGCGCAGCTGCACGGAAAGACACTTCGACAACGAGCGTACGCCCTCATACAAGTAGCGCACCCCGATCACAGAGAATGCCTGGAGAAAGCCGCGTACGATCGCCTCAAAGTCATGCCCACGAAGTATCTGTGAAAATTTACCGTCCGGTCATTCGAGAAATTCGCCGACAATAGTCTCGTACAATATGGGAACAATAAATATATATATATTTTTGACGCTCTTTGTTTTATGGTGGAAAAATTTAGCTTTAATTCGTGAGAGTATATTTACATAGTGCACTTTCGTTTAATTATTTACAAACCACTTATTTCTTTTTTCTTTTCTTTACACGAAAACACTTCTGTGATTACGTATAGTATGTACGTAGTATATTTTGTACTTCGCTATTTACAATAAAACTGAGCAAATGGAGCTTGCAAGCTACAGTGGTTACAGTATACTTACTTTGAATAAACACCTCGAAAAATGTCTGACTCACATTTACAAGTCGTAGAGAGGAACTTGGGGTATTTTTGGTATGCTGTCTTATGGAGCAAATTTTGAGATTCGCGATAAATTCTCAAAAAAAATGATTAAAAGCTTGATTAGAAAAATAAAGCGTTTACATGATTTAAAAAAAAACGATTGAAAACAACTCATCGAGAGTCTCTTCGTTTAGTGTCTCGATCTAAACGAAAACGTCATTAAAATTATGTTACATTTCAATCAGAACACTGGCGCATAATTATTTTTAAAATTTCGTCGTTTCAACTGCGGTATAAAAAAGTTAAAAGCCACATTTTCGTTTTCGAAACTTTAAGATAAAAAAAAAACCGACCAATTGACATAAATCACGCTAAAAATAAACATGATTAACAACGGCAATAAATTTTTCGCGATCGAACAAACGCGATAACTTACACGCGGATGAATTATCCAATGAATCATACACACAGGCACGCGCACACTCCTGACTCATCATTGTCTCGACATGAATTTTAGAAATCGATACCCTCGGGTAGTGTGCCCTCCTTCCTCATCTTCTCCAGGTTCTCATAATACTCTGAGAAATCAACGTACGCTTTGATCCTCCTGTTTACATTCTCGGGTGGCCTGAACACGTCGCTCGTCTCCGTTGACGTCTCGTCCGTCGTCGTTGAGGTGGCTCCTTGAGTGTAATGTTGGGGACACGTATCGCAGTCGTCAGAGATACAGTAGTGCTGATTGGTAGGCATCGGTGGATTACTGAAGTGCATCGACAGCGCAGTTGTGAGCGACGGTTGATTACTGAAGTGCAACGACGGCGCAGTTGTTGGACTCTTGAGGGCGTTGGGTAAGCCGAAGTTGAAGTTGCGCACGAGGAGGGTGATGTCGTCGCGCTTGCTGCTCTTCGGGGCGCTCGCCTCGTCGCTCATGCTCACGTCGTGGTGGATGCGCACGATCTTGTCCACCACAGCTTGCGCCACGCCGGTTAGCGTTGACTGGATGCGAAACTGAAAGTGGGAAGGGTGACGTGATTAAGTGACTGAGAAATTATTATGTTCATCATTATGAATTGCTATGATTGAGTGAATTTTAAGTTTCATTAATCTATAATCTTTAGTTTTTACCTGGTTACTTGATAAATCACTTTTTAAATGTTTTTTTTAAATTTTATTATAAATTTTGATATAAGTTAAATGAAACTTGTGAAGATATAAACTTCCAAGTGATTATTAAATATAATGGTTTAGTCATATGTTATGTATTTCTTATACCTGGTAGAATTATGAGAAGAAAATATAACTCAAAACAAAACAAAATATTTGGATTTATTTATAAAAACATTATGCATGATTTAATCTTAGACTTTTAAACTTACAAAACTGAAAGCTGCAGAGAAAAATAGAAGAAAGAAAAGCTAATGGATAATATAGTATATATTATAATAGTTAATAATTAAATAAAAATTTTAGATAATTAATGAAACGTTAATATTTATAAAATAAAAAATTCACCACTTCTAATTTTGAAATAAAATTTGATTCTTTTAATGACATTATTATGTCAATTTTATAATGAGCATTCTATGAATCAAATTTTAGTTGCTAAAATTTAAGATTATTTATATTAGTTTATTATTACCTGCTCAACTGCCAATGAGGCCAATTCTTTATTAACTTGTTCAGTACCAGTTGCTTCTTCTAAAGATTTAAATAGACCCCGAGACATGAGTAGTAAAAATCTACACGATTCATCTAGTTCAATACCTCCACAAATTTCTGGTTCAGCTATAATTGGTTCAGTGGAAGCTCTTGCAAGCACTTCAAATTCTCTATATCCACCTTTCACAAGGTAATTTCCTAAACATCGTGTATTTTCTTGATTACCCAAACGAATTCCTAAAATTTCATATATTTCAGAATTAAATATTTTAATATTCCATTTAAGTACATTTTATTTTCATGATGCACATATTTTTGTATTACCATGCCTAATTGATTTAACATCAAGACCAACTTGAGATAGCCTAAGTAGTTCATCTTCATTTCTTAGATCATGATCAATAGATAACTGAATGACCCTTAAAACTTGATCACTATCTGTTTTGCATAAGAGAGCTCTACTATCACCAACATTAGCAACATACAATTTTTTATTATGAATTAGAGCAACTACTGCACTAGTTCCAGCTGATAGTTCACAGTTTATTGCTTTTAATCTATTTATCTGTAATTACATCAAAATAATTTTTATATATTCAACTTTACATATTTAATCAATATTACATACTTTTATCAATAGAACTTACAAGATTAGGAAATTTTTGATAAGCTTCATATGCACTTAAACCATCTGGAATATCAAATTGTAAGCTCATTCGTTCTGCTAATAGATCTCCTATTGAATCCATATATCCACGTTCAACAGCTATAAATGCTTGTCTGAAAATTATTTAAAAAGTATTTTGAATGCTCTATTTATCATCAATATCAGGTATTTTTATAAGTTGTATTGGACAGAAATATAATTAAATCAAATCCATCCATCCATAAGTATAAATATTAACCTTAACACTTCTTTAACTTCCTCATCGGAAGTTTTGCCATTCAATTGACCCAGAAGAATCTCTGCAGCCATTCGTTGCATAGCAAAGGTAGCTGCTTTTGTACCTTCATGCCCATCAAAGACGGCATATAAATATGTATTGTCGTCATGTTTACAGTGAAAACTTCTATCTTCAAATGGATGTTCTTCTTGACGATATCCATCTTCTCTGTAGATTTGATTAGTCGAGAAACCAACACCTGAAATACTACATTGTTAAATATTGAACAAGTCGAGATTCCAGAAAACAGGTTAATTTTGGCTAGAAAAATTACCTGATTGCTTGCAAACAGGCAAATCATCGGTCCAACTTCTTTGGGTGTCTTGAAAAAGCATTGAATTAGATCTCACAGTTCCTGCGAGCATCTTGTCTTCTTGATTAAGAAATTTTTCCCCTTGCTTTTTTTGCAAAATGGGAATTTTAATATTTTTTTCAAGTTATAGGTACATTATAAAATGTAAATTTAATCACGCATTTTTAATAAAATGAAAATCTTACTTTTCATTGATTACAGTGGTGTAGATGTCAAAGTACTATTGTAAAACACGTGAACAATGTACTTTGTTTATTTTGGTACATAACTCGCCCTCGTAATTGCAAGTATAGTATAGTACATAAATATTCCGACTTGTATAGATGGCGCATGTATGAAATCTCAAGGAAAGGTGTATGACAATTATCACGTGACCACTATCGCATGGCGCGCTCTATAATTCGGAGTTGCTCTCGTCCGCTTGTGTATTTCCTTGTAAAACATTATACTTATATATATATTTTCGCCTTTCGGAGGCAATAACAAACGAAGTAGGTTATACGATAAATTTATTTATTCTCCAAAATTTACGGTGATGCGATAATTGAATCCCTCATCGTTAATCGTTAATAAGAATTCGCCTTCACCAAATCGTCACCGCACACGCGCAGATGCTCGGAGTCATTTAAAACGAGTTCAAGGAATTGCATCGTATATAGTAAACACACGCGGCGATCTCTGCAGGTGGGCTTTAAACGCCGAAATTTTATGTAACAGCGCTGCTGTCCCGCGCGAAATGCATCCCACTGGCGTCGTGCTTTCCGATCTTTTTCATTTGCGTGAGCCGTGGAATGCGCGCTGATATTGTGTTTTGCATTTTCATCATATGTATAAGTATATTATCGTTGTTGGAGGGCAGTTAATGAATCGCTCGCAGCGACGCGACACAAAGATCCGATAAGATAAAAAAAAAGAGGTGATTTCGGAGCGAGCAGACGCTTGCGCGTGAAAACACAAGATCAGTACCTATATATACGCGGCAGAAGGCGAACGAAGCTATGCAATTGTCATAATTCGTTCCCGCGTAAGTACTTATACCGTATAGACAAAAAGTTGACGAAGACGCTTTTGTTTGGTGTTGCGTGGTTCTCGTACCTAGTTGTCATAGGGAAGGCTTTGGAATAAGCTGCCTGATGGCAACTAAGATAGAATCGCTGTGGAGGCAGGCGGTGAGAACTTTCGCCGGACGCCAGAGCGCTAGCTACAAGCTGTGCTTGAAGAACTTCGATAAGCTGAGGTATCTCATGAACGAGATAACAGCTGAGGATATTTACGTTGACAAGAATGTGCTGGAGTATGTTCGTGTACAGCCTGCACCCATGTGTGTCATTGATATTTTTGAAAACGAGGACATTACAATAGCTGTGTTCATTCTGAAGACCGGTGTTACGTTACCAATGCACGATCATCCAGAAATGCATGGCCTTTTAAAAGTAACTATACAATTTTTTCATTATTTTTATCAATGATAGTAGAGTTAGCTATTTTAATACATAGAAAATTTTAATTTTCTCCAGGTTATCAGTGGTACTGTACAAATAGACAGTTATTCGATTGAATCAAATAGTGATAATATAGAACAAGATAAGCTATTACCAGCTGTAAGGCATCCTTCTGATGTTATACGACCTAGTGATCCTGCTTGTGTGTTGACACCACTTCTAAGGAATCTTCATCAAATTACGTGCCTAGAAGGACCTGCTGCATTTATAGATATTTTGAGTCCACCGTATGAAACAGGTGAATATGGCGAGGGCAAGAGGCCATGTACTTTTTTCAAAGTAGCTACAACCAATGAAATGTCTGATAAGGTTCAATTAACGGTCACAGATGTTCCACCTACCTTTTATTCCAGAAATATAAAGTACATGGGAAAGCCTCTTAGATGATCACGTATTTTACAAATTTAGTGTTTCAAGATTCTATTAATTTAATTATTTATGAAAAAAAAGTTGACTTCTTGTTCAATATAAAATTTGCATTAAAGTAATATATAAAGTAATATATAAAGTAAAAATAGAATTTAAAGTTGGGCTAATTAAAAAAGTACAAATTGAATAGAAAACAGTAATTATATATTTAATGTATCTTATTAAATTTCTTTTCTGTAATATTATTTTTAAATTGCTTTTAATACATACTGCCCTGCAAAATTTAAATTATTTAATTAGTCAAAAAGTACAAATATGTATAAAATATCTAATTCCAATATATTTAAAAAATGTATATACAATTTGAATCAGATTTGCAGTTGTTGATTATAAAGAATTTCTTTTATTTTTTTTAATTATTGTAAAGAAAAAGTTATTAGAATATTATTTTTATTTATATATTTTTTTTCATAATAATGAAGTTTCACTAATTTATTAAACAATAAAATTAGATTCAGTGTCAAATGCATACTCATTGATTTCTGTGACTGAATTATAAAATAAGCAAAGACTGCATTATTCGAGGTTTAACATTTATAATGAGCAAAAAAAAATTGACTAGAATAAGATATTATAAGATTCCTTCAGGTATTGCTTTGTAATGCAAAATGAAAATTGTAATGAGATATATACTTACGTCTCCAGTAACATGAGTAACAACTCTTTATTTTTTTATTTGCAGTATTAAATATTATTGATGTGCTATCTTTACGCTATTGGTAGTATTGATGCAGTGAAATACGGTTATAATGAAAACTCAGTTATAACGAACAAATTTTCAAACTTTGGTTGGTTTGTATGTTAAGGACGTTCTCCGGCTCAACTTGTGATTAAAAAATATTATTTATGATGGAAACCCTTCATGAGTCTCTACATTACTTTAGAGTAATAATACAAAATTTTAGAAATAATAAAAAATTTCGGTGTAAGGAAAAAGCTATCAATACGATATTTGAAATAAATACCACTTACACGGTGTGACTATAATATAGTATTAATAATTAATTAATTATAACATATTATGTAGATATACAAATAACATGGCAGCTTTTCTTTATGTTTCTATGTCTCTGAAATTAATACCGCTTGCCATATTGAAAATTATATTTTATATAATTAAAAAATTTTGAAAACTTACAAAATTATATCTACTTAATTGTTTATAAAATTCATGAACAACTCGTCGACTTCGAATAGGAAGGTGTTATCTCGGAATCCGCTCATAGAAGGCGTTATCTCGGAGTCGATCCGCTCGTAGAAGGCGTTATCCCGTTAAAATCGGCCAATTCTGTGAAAAGCTACGTGAATTTATTTACGAGATAACGCCTTCTATACGAGCGGATTCCGAGGTAACGCTTTCTACGAGCGGATTCCGAGGTAACGTCTTTTACAAGTGAATTCCCATACCTAGATAACACCTTTCTATTCGAAGTCGACGAACGCTACAAAGAATTGGATATAACATATGCAGGTTTTGATATATGGGTACCTCTCCTTAAAATTGGACAAGGAATAAAATGAGACCTTAAAAATTAAAATCGGATGAAAAATAAAAAAAATTTATGTTTTGTTGATTTTTTTTTAATCAGCGATATCTTCTTTAACAATATTGAATTTCTTGGAAAAAAATTTGTTTGCTTCAAGAACCATTTTTTCATGTTATATTTGTTTCTCAAATTATGATATGTGAAATAAAGCATTGTAAAATTTTGTATATATAAGTCGGAAAAAATCGCCGGAACCACCTTAAAGACACTAAATTTAGTTTTCTCAACAATTTACCGAGAAATCATAAGAAATGTGATTTTTCGGAGAACGTCCTTAAATGCATAGTAAGAACTGTGAATATAACGAAAACGGCTATAGCGAATTTGTCGCATATAACGAACGAAAATTGTAAATACAAGCCAGAAAAATCGTCATGTATTATAGCGAACACATCTAATCAGTACGCGTTACCTCTTTGAATCGTACGTACGTAATATTTAAAATATGGAAAATTCCAACAAAAAAAAGGAAAGTTTTATCTGTTATGGACAAAGTGGAGATTATTACGCAGAGTGACAAAAAGATGAAAAAAATTCAAGTGTGTATAAAAGTTTTGACTTGAGCCCTTCTACAGTGTCGACTTTGTGGAAAAAACGAGAAACTGTTTTGAACGCTTATCGGAGAATAATATTCAGTCAAAGAAAATGCGACTCTGTGCAAAGCCTGATATAGACGAAACTCTTTTTCAATCGTGTAGAGAGAAAAGAAGCGAAAATATTTTTATCAGCGGTCCAATTCTCAAAAGTCAAGCTGAAAATCTTGAGGACGATATAATAGCTAACTCAGTCTCTAGTGCCGATGCCTTAAATTTTTTAAATAATTTATCTGATTTTTATGTAAGTAACGAAGTAAATGAACAGTTTTTTTATCATTTAAGTCAAATGAAAAATATCGTCAATAATTTTCACATGAAAAAAAATCAGCATCAAAACAAACTTTAAATTCTCATTACTTCGGAAAATCGTGATTTAAATATATATGTATATTAAAAAGATTCTCAAATTATGTTTAATAATCACTACCTATCGAATTAAATATTTTATTGCAATTAAAATATTTGTATTAAATAACATTTTTAAAGTTAATTAAAACGGATATAACGAACACTTCTCGTCGGTCCCTTGAAGTTCGTTATAACCGAATTCCACTGCATAAAAATGATGAGATTTATGATTAATTTATAATAAATAGATTGTAAGAAAATATTTTGTAAATGGAGCATTTAGCATTTAGTTTTTTTAGTGTTAAAATGATTTACAGATTTTAATAGTATATAAAAATTTAAGTCATTTTTTAATATTTCTTGCAAAAAATTATATTACAATAACTTCTCATGAATTTTCAAATAATTTAAATTATTTTAGGTATTTAAAAATCGGACGCTATAGACGAACTTGTGTTTGATTTAATTACAGTTTATTATGTCGACGTTTCGGGAGTCTACTTACTCCCGTCTTTAGGGCATTTAACTTAACAAATCACGATATGGCTTAATACGGCATATTCATACGACATAGTAAACTGGGATTAAATCAAACACTGGGTCGTCTAACATCCGATTTTTAAATACTTAAAATAAACATTTACGAACGTCAAACTTATGATAATTTAAATTATGTAATAAACTTTTCATGTAATAAATTTACATAGAATTAACATATTTTCAAATGTATTCAATACTTATAATTAGTAACAAAAATTATCAATTACATATAACAGAAATCAACACAAATCTATATAATATATAAGGAAAAAGAAACATGGCAACATATAAATTGTAATAGTCACAAATTATATTAAATTTTCATTTAATTATATACAGCTTATGTTACTTTTGCAATAGAGCATTTTACACAAATAAGTACTTATTATACAATCATTCAATTATCAAAACTAAAAGTGATCCAAGCTATTTTTTTTATTATTAGATATTTATATTGATGTACTTAATGTAGATTATAATTTTTCACTAAGATAAATCAACATATGACAATTGTAGAATTACAATAGAACATTTTTCAAAGAATAAGTCATAATAAAGTTAGCTAAAAAATGTAAATTGTCTATAGTAAATACCATAATGGAGAAAATATTTTGTCATTTAAAAAAATTATAAGTTTAATCACATAATTTAAATAAAGATATCTACTCAAAATGAAAAAATGATTCGTAAATTATTTATTTCATACTCTACATTAAACAAATCGTAAGTACAATCTAAAAATTTTCATTTATGGTCATTAAATAAATGGTTTTTTTTTTTTAGAAAAAAATAATTTTTTATTTATATTTCAACTTTAAAATATAAAATTAGTATAAAATTTCGTAATGATAAATTTCTACGCCAAATCATTTCTACTTAATAATATCTATTTTACATTTTTACATAAATATATATTACGTGAATATTTGACTACGGAATTTATCGCAGAACATTTGTACATATCGTTTTTGGTGTTTCAAACATAAATTTTTTTTCTAATTAGTTTACAATTGCTCCAACTAACGATTCCTGTATTAAAAATTTGTGTAATTACCTCTATTTGTAATACACCAACTCTGATGGAAAAAATAATAAAATAATAAAATCCTATTTCCCGAAAAATGTCGAAGTATGTAAAAGTTATATTTTGTCAATAAAATATATCGTCATTTTTGGTATTTATTAAAAAATTTCATTTTGTTCAAATGTTTTTCATTTATAAAAAGATCAAATTTAAAATTTGTCCTTATATATTAAAAGAAAAAAAAAACAAAAAATATTTATTTGTCAGTTTGATTAATCAAATTGATGAATCTTTTTGATAGAATATATAAGTTGTACTTGCAGAGAAGTTAATGGATAAATAAAAAAATTGACTAAAATTAGTTTAATAGAGATCTTTTAAAGTGAAAAACAACCACGTCGTACGTGTCTTCTAACCCTCTTAAACAAAACTAGTAATTTTTCGATAATGGTAGTTTCATTAGCTTTTGAGCAGATTCGTTCGTAACGTGTCCGAATTCAAATCTAATTCTCATTTCACCAATTTTCGAGATCGGCAGAATATCAGGTATCCATTCGATTAAAAATGGTGTTGGCTTCACTTGATCCTGAGACATATTTCCTATAAAATAAAAATTAAATCAATAGGTGTAATAAACATCAAAATTTACTATAGTACTATCGTACTATTTACTATACTACCTATAGGTACTTAATATCTTATCAATGAATAGTAAATTACAGTCGACATAAGTAATATTTTTAATTAACTACCTATAGGTACTATTTTTCTTTCAAAGTTAAACTATACCCACCGACTTTTAAGTACGTTTTCAATTCCATCGGTTTGATTAGCGGGTTGTTGCCAGTCTTTTTGAACCGATCGATTTCGGTTTCCTCTCTTTTATACAAGTCGTACGTGCCGTCGGCATTCTGAATAAAGCTCCTGGTTATCTCAAGTGGCACAAGTGGTGTCTCGAAGATGCTTTTCACATGTAGAATGTTGTTTATGTGCCAGGTGTATTTTGTGAAGGTACCGAGGGGCACCGCGTCTTTACTGACGAAGGCCGTCGTCGAGTTGGGAAGTCGCTTCTTCCTGGCGCCGCAGGAGATGCGTTCACGTAGACATTCGAAGAAAACCTGCGGCGCGTGGAAGACTAGCGGCTCGGGTTTGCCGTCGAACTGAAAATGCATTGTTTGGTTAATCCGCTCGGTTACAGAAGATAGCCTAAAAAATTATTCAGATTATGGAATATGTATTTACAGAGTTGAAATATAGTACGTTACGATATTTTATGGCACGGCGTGGCATAAGTGCCACTTTTACGCACGCTTACTAAAGCAAGCGAACACAATAGTAGTACTTCTGCCTCGCTGTGTCATAAAATATTGTTCGATACACGTTTTTATAGCACTAGTATCGAAAACTACTATTTTATACGAACCACCGGGTGAACGGTAAACTAGTGGTAGACTCGTCGACGTTTTCGCAGGTGTTAGGATATTTTTTAATTATAGGCGTTTTCATCTTTTTCTTATGAAGTTCAATGGTACTTAAATTTGTAATAGTGGACAGATTTTTATTTTCTTCCGGTTTTCTTTTCACTGAGGCTGATAATTTCTGTTTCGATGGCAATTCAAAAAGAATTGGACCAGTACCATTGGTTCTTACAGATTGAGACTTTGGTTCAATAAGCTTAATATTACTTGAGTTAGTGTTTAATAATAGATTAGGATCAAGAACTTTTATCGTTGTACCATTTATAGATTTAATACTTTCATTCAAAACATGGTTATTACTAATACCACTGTCAAATTTAGCATCTATCAGTAGAGGATCTCTGATTATTTTTATAGTACTTCCATCGAAAACTGCATTTTGATCTAAACCTTCTAAATTTGGCACCTGAAAAAAAGTAAGTATATTAATGAAAATTTTAAACTGTCAAACTATACTATTATAAGTTCAAATAATTTTCTTTTGAAAATTGCATTGGATAGATAAATATGTAAATAATTTATAAATGATAAATACCTCTGATATTATATTGGTATCATCCAATAAATTATAATCTTCATCTTTTAGATTATCAACTATGTTTGTTGTCAATAAAGATGAATCCATGTTTATACTACCAATATCTAATTTATCATTTTGTAAATTGTTAACAGTTAAAGAATCCTCTTGAAATATCAAAAGGTGTGTCGGATCAGTTAGATTTTCCAAATCTGCAATGTTTAAATGGTCTTTAAAAAACTAAAAGCTTATTAAATTTACAGAATAAAAATTAACTTATTAAAACTTTAGTTACCTATTTTAATAAGTTCATCAGGCTCATTGAATTCAAAATTTAACTCTTCTGGAGATGTTGAGTCAATTTGATCCAGATTTATGTAATCTTGAAATTCCTCTGTTAATTTAGTATCACTTGCAAATGCACAAATACAAGCATAAAAGTGTATGCATATTTTCATAATATTTTCTCCAATATCTTCATTGAATTTACCAAGTATCTAAATTTATTAAAATGCAAAAGGTAAATAAATAAATAATTGCTAAAATTAAGAAGGAAAAATGGTTTGCTTAAAATAAATATTTTACCTTAAATGCAGAACAATTACAGGAAAATCTGTACTCAATCTTATCTTTTAGTTTTGATGTATAAAAAGAACAATGTAAATAACCAAGAGGATGTTCTGGAGAAACTTTGCATTTTACAGCCATAATATTTTTAGATATTCGTTGCACTAGTGGTCCTGTGGTTTCAGTAGCAAGTAACCAAATTTCTTGCTTAATTTCACTATTTACATTTAAGGAAGATAAAACTGAATTTCGTAAAGTAAGAGGTTGAGCTTCTGCATAACAACGTAATGCTGCTTGAACATGTTGACAGGATGTTGTTGACAATTCAGAAACATTTTTTTCCTATAATAAATTAAATTATTCATATATTAAACAAATAAAAACTTAAAGAGATCAGATTGGCACTTAGTTGTACAAGAGATACAGCCACTCTCTTCAGGCTTAGTAATTTGTAACTCATAATTGCCATTGGAGCACTGCCACACTCCTTAATTTGTGAAAAATTGAATTTGAAATTTACATTTTTCTATTTGTATTAAAGTTTTGATTAAATAAAATTTAATTATATTTTATAATGAAACTTTTTAAACTTACATGGCACTCTAGAACACTATTATTAAAATGTTTTTTACAATTATCAACAAAACAAAGAGCAGAACTTTGAGGCACACATATCGATGAATCACTATTAGCATTTGCTTTCAGAACTGGTAACTGAACAAAGCCACGGTGATCAGGGTCTTTATCTCGTATTCTGACAGAGAATATTTGTGTAGTTGATCCAGTGATGAGCTTATAAGCTTCTGTTGATAATTTACGTTTTTCTCCATGTTCCCCAAGTCTAAATACTGTATCACAATTTATGTTTTTACAGTAAATTCCTCGTGATCCATTGTAGGTACCACATTTGGGACATTTTCGAACTCCTCTCAACGTAGCTCTTCCCAAATCTGATAAAACATTACGAAGACGCTCCTCACTGGTCATTTTATATTACATTTAAAGTCTGAAAAATTATTTTATTTGCTATAATAATATTATCATCAAAAAAATAGTTTGAGATTAAAATTGATATATTTTTAACTAAATTACTTCAATTATCCAAAAGAAAAATTGATTTAGACATTTAAACGTTTTAAACTCAAATGTAAACACAAGCTATAAAACATTTTTATCAGGCGGAAATATGTAAACAATAAGCATAACCTCAAAAGTATTTTTACTTAAATATATATTTTACTTCTAACTTGTTAGAGAAAAGTAAATTACCAGATGTAAAAAGTGGGAAATATCACATAGAAGATATTACAATAAACATTCTTAGGAAGTGAACAGCCATTTTATTGAAATGTTTATATTCTTTTAACTTTGTTCAGTACTTATATTTTGACGGTACATCATCTTCATATGTCTCCACTCTAAAGTCTGAAGTTAGGAGCAGATCTAACCTTATTTTGAATCAAACAAGCGGCTAAGATCAGATCACCACATTTCACTTGCATGTATTTCACGTATTATCATGCATTTCACTTGTTGTATTATTCGTTTTATACCAAATATGTATGTTCATCATATTTTGGCTCATAAATTGCAACGTTGCCACGGTTGAGAACATTTTTTAATATTTTTGATTTCGGAACACAATACACAATAACACAACATATACATGTAATAGAGACAGCTAGAGAGTATATAGAGACAGACGGCAGACAATAGAATAAGTACTTTACTCTAATTTCTCTGCTCTTGCTTTCGGTATCACTTGTTCTCTGCCCTTTGATTTGAAAAAATAATAAGAAATGTAAGTACGAGTAAAATCAATCTTAAAAAGTTTTACTCGAGTTAACGATCGTTATGACTAATTTATAGTATTTTTAATTTTCACTTGATTACACATGAATTTAAAAAAATTAGAAATAATTACATTTATTCACTTTAATAAAGACCTATTATAAAAAAAATGCAGATTTCATTGGCCGTATCAATTTAATAACTATATACTTAGGGGGGGCCGCGGCCCGCGCCTCTCTGCGCGCTATCGTGCGCCAACCTCCGAGTCTATGTAAAAACTTCGTTTTGCTTCCTCAAAGAGGAAGCTTTGTAATGGTGAAAAAAATTTTTCAAACAAAAAATGTTTAAAAACATGTTTTAAGACTTTTGGCACAAAAA